>JANHGC010003186.1:119202-129369 GCA_027560395.1 Boaedon fuliginosus | reverse complement strand
TTCGATCTGACAACCTGCTGAACAAGTCAGCAGAGTTTGCAGTGCTGCATTTAACCACTGCGCCACCGAGGCTCATAGATCACCACCAAGTCCCTTCCAACTCTGTTATACTGGTTTGTCTGTTTGTCTTGTAATTTTGTCTTAGTGCTTTGAAATATTTATGAAGGAATGTGATATAAAATAAAATAAAGACAAGAATCAAGGAAACTAGGCTCTATTTTACATAAAGATGCTCTTATGTTACCACAGACAGGTAACTAAGACTACACTAGATTTTTTTCCCCTCTCCAACTGGTGCCTTCCACCTGTATAAGGACTATTCCTAGCCAAGAAGGCAACAGTGGAGAAGCTGGCTAATGGAACGCTGAAAAAACAGCAGGAACATTCTGTTCCAAAATATGCATTCCAAATTCCAGAGGGGTAGCTGTGTTTCTTCCTGCTACAAAACAAACTAAAAATATTTTCAAATCTTTAGCCAAGTTATTGCGGCACTTTTAAATTGATTAGGTCAAGTTAGCTTTGGACTTTCCAACATTGATTTCATAACATCTTTGCTAGTCCTTTAAGATACTATGGTGTTACCTGAGTGTAGAGAGTACCGTGATATATTACATAGGCAACGTTTTTTAGCGGACGAACCAGTCAGTTGTGACTCCCGCAAACCAAATTTTGGTTAATATTGCAGACAACTACTCGTTGATAATTAAGGAGACGAAATGGAACATTTGATGGCGTTTTGCAATCCCATGCAAGAAATATAATTTGGATCACAGTACACTGAAGAAGCAGGACAGATTTAAAAAAAACCCAGTAGTAAAGTAAAATTCACGAGCGTGTGCTTTTGTTTCTGTTATAGATGGAAAGATGTATGTTAACAAAATTGCCAACTACAGCTTCCCGTTAACAAGTGGGTACAATAGAGGTCTTATTCACCGCTAAACTGGCAAGAGTAACACAAATCTTCTTTACACAGGGTGGGGAATGCTCTATTTCTGAGACTCTTTTGTGCAATTGGCAGACACTTAGAATTCTGAGAATTTAATCAGTTTTTTAAAAAAAAAATCTTAATAAATTCAACTCTATCTTAAAGAAAAAAAAGACTTCTGTTTTGCAGTGAATACAATACTGTTTCACAATAAATAATAACTGGCCAACCTACTTCCACGAGTTTCTATTTATTATCACAATAATGTTTCACAAAAAGTGAAAAACTCAGTAGATATTATTTGATGAGTGACTGGAAGCAAACAAGGTTATGCAAAGGAAGTTGCTGCAAAATGCCTGCTGCTGAAATTGCTAAAAAGAAACGGATTGTGCAGCTCGCAGTGATATATCCTCAGCGTTTCTACTATACACGTAGTTTTCAACTTACGACCACACTTGAGCCCAATGTTTCTGTTGCCAAATCATCTTTTTAAGTGAGTTTTGCTCCAGTTTACAATCTATCTTGCCATAGTTGTTAAGTGAATAACTGCAGTTGTTAAGCTAGTAAGACGGTTGTTAAGTGAATCTGGCTTTGCCAGTGACTTTGCTTGTCAGAAAGTCGGAAAAGGGGATCACATGACTCCAGGACAGGACAACTGTCATAAATATGAGTCAGATGCCAAGCATCCCAATTTTGATTCTCCTTGACCCAGCTAGCACTGATGATGTTACCTAGTTAGGGTACTGAAACGTCTGCAAGAAAACAAGCAAGCTCAGACGGCACCTAAGACCTTTCATTTCAACCCTGAGCTACAAATATTCTCTTTTCTTGGCAAATTTTGATCACGTGACCATGGGGAATGCGGCAATGGTCACAAGGGTGAAAAACGATCGTAAGTCACTTTTTTCAGCAACTTTGAACGGTCACTCAATGAACTGTTGTAAAGTGAGCACAACCTGTACAGAGCAGCATGGTCAATCAACTCAGTTCTTGTGTAGGATTTTATTTTCATTTCAGAAAACCACTAACCAGTTTTAAGCAGATGTTTTAATGCAGATCCAAAAAAAAACCCCTAGTCTGGAATTATATTCAAAGTTATGGGGCACAGGAATTGCACTCCCCTAAGTCTTCCCCTCCCCTCTTTTCCTTTAAAACAGTCCTCTGCATGACCCAGAAATGGTGCCTCTTTTACTTTTTCCCCACACAACTATTGCCGCCTTACTAAAAATAGTCCTTGGTTGGCTTGCTGCTCGTTTACATAAGTAGTTTCAGGGCAGGGGGCCTTTTGCAATGGATACCAGGCCCTCAGAGGCCAAGAGAAACAAAATGCATTCATTGACAAGCACCTTCCAGGTCCACATGCCAAAAAAAAGGCCTCACTCATTCAGACCTCACAGTAGATTGTTGTGCCTTTTTTCCAGGGATCTGAGGTTAACTCAGAATTATGGCGTGTGCCCTTCTCTGTCTCAGTCTCTACAGCAACTCAGTGCAAACGCCAGAAACTCACACGGAAGTCCCATGAGAACTGAAATTCCTCAACGTAACTTCTGGAATTAATGGTGACATTATACAGGCAGTCCTCGACTTACATCCGTTTCTTTCGTGGTTGTTCGAAGTCACAACAGCAATGAAAAAAGTGACTAGTCACCAGTTGTGGCGCTTGGCAGCCTCGCCAAGGTCACGTGATCAAAATTCAGGCACTTGGCAACTGGCACGCATTTATGACAGTTGCATTGTCCCAGCCGGCTTCCAACAAGCAAAGTCAATGGGGGGAAGCCAGATTTGCTCACATGATTCACTTGGCAAGGGCAACGATTTGCTTAACAACGGTGGTAAGAAGGTTGTAAAATGGGGCAAAATGTACTTAACAATTCCTAGGGTAGCACACAGGTTTTCGGCTCAATTGTGGTCATAACCTGAGGACTACCTTTATTTATTTGTTTATTTATGAGATTTATTTATGAGATTTATTTATGGGATTTCTATTGCCGCACATTCACACATGGCGACTCAAGCTGGATTACAAAACTATAAAAACATCATATGAAAAGCAATAAAGCTAATAAAAGAATCATATATAATAAAATGAAATAAAATAACCCCCCTGCCGTGGTGACAGCACCTCACAGGAGCCATTTAATGGGCTCCATCCCGCTCTGCCTTCCCAGGCCCCACTGGCAGAACCAAGTCTTCAGCGTCTTCCAGAAGAGTGTTAAGAGTGGGGGCCATTTTAATCTCTGGGGGAATGATGTTCCAGAGAGAGGGAGCCACTACGGAGAAGGCCCTTCTTCTGGGTCCCACCAGGTGTATCTCTATACCATATTAAATATGATTATTTATTCAATTTATATCCCGCCTCTCTTCACCCATTTAGGGAACTCGAGGCGGCAATGATATATGATATGATACAGCTTAAGTTAGACAACATGGTACATATTTACAAACCTAGGTGAGAAGGATTCACTTTGCTCCCATATATGCCTAGTCACATGGACATGCTTTCTTGAAACTTTAGTCAAACATATTACACAATTGTTTTAAATGTTATACTTTACACACAGAGTAGGTTTAAAACTCTTTCGGAAAGTATTAGCTTGGGATCAGAGAAGTCCAGATTCAAGGCCGCTCTTGGCCATGGAGTTCACTGGGTGACTTTAAGTCAGTCATTCTTTTACAACCCAACCCTCATCATAGCAATGTACCTTTAGTAGAAATTACACAATGTTAGACTTCTTGTAAGGCGGGATATTACTCTATATAAATACAGGTAGTCCTTGACTTATAAAAGTTCATTAGTGACTAGATGAAGTTACAACGGACTGAAAAAAAGTAAATTCTGACCATTTTTCACACTTAATGACCATTGCAGCATCCCCATGGACGTGGGATCAAAATTCAGATGCTTGGCAACGGACTCATATTTATGACGGTTGCAGTGTCCTGGATTCACGTGATCATCTTTTGCGACCTTCTGACAAGCAAAGTCAATGGGGAATCCGTATTCACTTAAGAACCATGTTTATTTTATTATTTATTTTATTTATTAGATTTATATCCCGCCTCTCTTCACCCCTTTCGGGGGAACTCGAGGCGGCACTAACTCAATGACTGCAACGATTCACTTAGCAACTGTGGCAAGAAAGGTTGTAAAGTGGGGCAACATTCACTTCACAAATGTCTCACTCGGCAACAGAAATGTCGGGCTCAATGGTGGTCATAAGTCGAGGACCACCTGCATAGAAAGGCTGCAGAGCGATGGAGCTTGATAAAACACATTCCACGCCTGTTGCGTAACTCAAGAATGGTTCAGAAGAATTGGGACGGATGCAGGGCAATGATGGGAGAAGGAACTGTAAACTGAGACCTGATGGGCGTCTGAAGGAAGAGCACTGAGAACAGATGACTGACTGAGGATCTGACAGGACATTTCAAGAACCGAAGGAATATTACACAAGGCCTGAAGCAGTCGAGACTTGTTCTCTTTCGTCTCAAAATGTAGGACACAGGATAACAACCCTGAGGTACAGAATGGCAGATTTTACTGTTACTGAAATTTCAGTAGTGGCAGAGATAGGCTGGAGAGAAAATGGACTTTCTTTTACAAAGGTGGCGGCTGAATAGGTATTTTAATTTGGGATAGCGGCGAATATCTGTAGCTCGGGTGGAGGTTCGTTCTCTGAGCTTGTGGGTTGTTTTGCGAACATTTCATTACCAAGCTAGGTAACATCTTCAGTGGAGTTTAGATAGTTAGACCCTCAGCTGCCGTGACCTCCCATCACAAGGCCTACTGACCACACAAAGCCCTTATAAGTAGAACACCAACACTGACATCCCCCAAACTCTGCTGAAGATGGTACCTAGACTGGTAACGAAACATTCGGAAACCAATCCACAAGCTCAGAGAGCGAATCTCCACCCTCATTTTAATTTGGATTGTGATACCGCGGTCATCCACTGAGGGGAATGGTGGACGAGGCAGCAAGTGGCAAAATATCACAATGCAAACTTCATCCTTTGCAAAATGAAGTCCAGCCATATAAATTCCTACCCCCATATCCTAGTTAAATATTGATTTCTCGTATACAGGTAATCCTCAACTTACAGCCATTCGTTTATTGACCATTCAAAGTTACAATGGCACTGAATAAGTGACTAATGACCAGTCCTGGTACTTACGGTTGTAGCTGCATCCCCATGGTCGCATGGTCAAAATTTGGGCGCTTGGCAACCAGCATGCATTTACAATGGGTTGCAATGTCCCAGGGTCATGTCATCGCCATTTGCAACCTTCCCAACTGATCTCTGCCAAGCAAAGTCAACTGAGGAAGCCTCGTTCATTTAACGACTGTGTGATTCACTTACCAACTGCAGTGATTTGCTTAATAATAACTGTGGCAAAAAGGCTTGTAAAATAGGGTGTAATTCACTTAGCAACTGACTTGCTTAGCGATGGAAATTCTGGTCGCAATTGTGTTTGAAAGTCGAGGGCTACCTGTACAGGAGTCTCCTGGAAGATCATGTGGCTAATAAACCTATCACCCATTTTGCACTCACAATAGCCAAATACTGTGCCAACTCTCATACTGTTCAGCTGTTTCCCAGGGTTATCAGCTTGGGAAGGGATTCCAAGTGTTATCCACTTACTGTATATAATCTGGTCTAAATCTGCCATCCACATTGCAGGCAGCTTTGGAGTTGAAGACTGCTCATTCTTAGTGATGAATGAAAAACCGCAATTAATTTTTTATTTCAGTTATTCTGGTTCAGACTTTGAAGGATAATGTCTCCTTTGAATCATATGACTCATATCATGTACTGTAAGCCAAATAACTGGAGGGGAAATGGATGAGGCAGGTAAGCATTCCCACTACTAAGGGTTTGGTAATTGAAGCATGGCATTTACATGGTGTTTGCCTGTCTGTCTGCTTGTCTTCAGGAATTCCTTGCAGTTTTCTTGGCAAGGCTTTGGAAGTGGTTGGCCATCGTCTCTCTCTTAGGGCTGGGAGTGAGTGACTGCGCCTTAGGGGGGACTGGAATTCAAGAGTCTCTCAGTTTCAAGCCCCTATGCCAGACTGCCTTTCTGATAAGAGCTTTAGCCAACCCTAATATGAATTATGATGTCCATTAGGGTCAACTCAATCATATCTGGTACATGGCAACAGGATAAAGAATAAAGTTTTATAATTGTAATTGTTTTATCCAAACACACATTCCTCAATTATATATCAGTCTGACTGTTATCACAAAATGCCGTATCTCAAAAATGTTAGGGACTGTAGTTTGAAATTAATAAATTTACAGATTTGTAACCTTTACGTTATTGGAATTTTGCAGATTTTAAAATCAGTCTGAGCATACAGAATCACTGTTTTACACTACTGTCCTGAAGGAGTGGGAACAAAAATGAATAAACCCTCCACTGATGTACAACTTGGGTAAGCTTCAGGTTTAAGATGGTCTGAATAAGAAAATTCAAAAAGGAAGAACATTACTTGTATAAATCCATTAGCATTTGATTAAATTGAAGTGCCACCTTTGTAAAGTTAAATATCCTCTTCAAGCTGAGGTCCAGGGCAGATGACTTCATGAACATAAAAGGGCAGAGGTTTTTTGCAACCATATCTAAGAATACAATACAGTATTTTTCCAGGGTATCTTACAAATCCACAGTCTAGCCTACAAACCAGGAGTTTATGAGATGGCAATTATATTCATACAATTTTAGCAATCTACCTTTTACTATTGGAGTACCTTTTTGCAAGGAAACTAATAACTGAGAAATGAATAGAATTAAAACCAGCCAAATGCTCAGCCACAGGACTTAATCATATAATAATAAATCCTATCAGATGTATAAGCTGAAAGTTGTAGCTAGAAACAGAAGGGGGGTGGAAAGGCACTCTTTCAAGTGAATGACAGTACGTCTAAAAGCAAGATCAAGATGTACCACTTAATTTCCACCAAGAAGGTAGAAACTGACCAATCAAAATGAATACCTTAATACCATAAAGTTCTTTTCCCCCACTTTATTAATTCTTTCATTCAGTATTTTGGCCAAGCTAATCAACTATCTGAACATGTCGCACACGTATTTAGTCAAAACAGAGAATGTTGAAAATCTCCCTCAGCTTACTACTTACAATTACAACATTCAATATTCTTCCAGGAAACAGAAAATAGTGCAAGAAGTATCTAACTTGTCGAGATTATTTGAACTATCAACAACGCTAACACCGTCTCTCATTAATTTTAATCTATAAAAACACGAATAGGAAACAAAACAAAGAAGCCACCCTTGCTGTGAGGAGAGTCAAGTTTGTTCAACTAGGGTTTTTTCATAAACCTAAAAAGGAAGCAGCAGAACGTAGTAGAGGTGAAAAAAGCAAGTCAGTGTAGTTTGTACTAGAGCTGAAATTAATTTAACTGTTTTACACAAACATGGATTATCAAACGTCAAACAATCCACATTAAAAAAAGAATAGTTTTATTTCAGCGTATTTTAGTATCGTGCTGGCAGTTGGCAGAGAGAATATTGGAACATGATCTTGATATTGCTAGTCAATGCATTAACGGAATTCTTGATAATCCTCGATTTACAACAGTTCATTTAATAACTGTTTGAAGTTACAGCAGCACTGAAAAAAGGGACTTATGACCGGTTTTCACACGACCATTGCAGCATCCCCATAGTCACATGATCAAAAATTAGACACTTGGCAACTGGCATGTATTTATGACTGTTGCAGTGTCCCATGGTCATGTGATCACCTTTGGTGACTTCCTGACAAGCAAAGTCAATGGGAAGCCAGATTCACTTAACAACCGTGTAACTAACTTAAGAACTGCAGTGATTCACTTAACGACTATGCCAAAATCCCCTTAACAAATGCTTCACTTTTGGGGGCTCAATTGTGGTCGAGGAATACTTATACTATGAGAATTTCTACTAACAAAAGCAGAAAAATACATTGGAACTCCACAATACATTTTATCCATTATATTATGATAGCAAGTGATATATCAATTTCCACTGTGTAATTGTACTTAAAAGGAAATAATACATATACAATTCTAAATGTAAATGTAAATTATTCAACGGTAATAGGTAACAAATGCATACAGATTAATAATTACAACTAGAACTAACAATTCAGTTGTTGAACAAAACTGTTATTGAATGAAACAATGACTGTGCTTTTGGTCTTATCCCAGCTGTTCTTTGCTTTACAGACCTGCGAAAGTCGAAAATATGAGGGTTGGTTGTTAAAAGTTACTTTTTCACCACTGATGTAACTATGAACAATTGCTAAATGAGGCAGTCACTAAATGAGGACTATCAGTATTATATTAATTCAGATTAAACTGTCAACCTTTATACTGAATTGCAATAAATTATAGCTCAATTAAAATGGATCAGAATTATTCCATTAAATCCAGCTCATTTTTTTTATAGTTACAGCAGCACTGTTATAGGTTTTCCATCTTTCCCAGCATTATCTTTGGTTCTAAAAATCTTAAGAACTCTGGACCTCAAAAAAAACATGATATTCTATATTATTTTATAAGGCTATCCATCTATAATAAGAAGCCAATAAAGTACAAGGGTTTCTGTATCCCATTACAGTAAGCCTGCATCTCTTTGACTGACCCAAAGGAGGAAGCCGAAATGGCAAGTGATCCCAATTACACAATTTGTATTTTTCAAATCACCTGGTTAAATATTTTTCAAATTGCGATCAAAACAAACTAAATGCAACAAAAAGAGGAAAAAAGTAAACTATCAACCACAAAAAGCCGGGGAGGATTCATATAATATTCTGATTGATAATGGTTAAACTTAATTGAGATAATAAAGAAACGAAGTGCTTCGCAATTCTCATTTTTACAACACAATGACTTTTCAAGAACAGATAAAACGACTCATTTCTTGAATCCATTCCTCAATATCAGGAAGATAATTTTCCTTCCACTTATGTAACATTATTCTCCTTATCATGCCCAGACATGCTACAGGCAAAGGTTATGGGGTAACATGTCCCATGTTTTAGGACAGGAGTTCTCAACCTATTCTTCACCATGGATCCCCTTTAAATATCTGGTGATCATGGACCATGGCCACGGGCCACCAAGATTTGACCACCAAGATTTGAAAATAGCAAATTGAAATCTAGTACACACACACACACACACACACATTTCCCCTTAAAATATACTTTCAATTTGAACTATTTGAAGAGCTTTTCAATGTGCAATGACATTGAAACAGTTAATTCCAATTTATCTCTTGCCACATTCAAAGTATTGAGACAATTATTGCAGAAAGCTTGCTATTTTTTAAAATAAATCAATATCGAGATGGGTGGTTTATAGATGGTATTACTTTTTGCAACTTCCTGGCTAGCATTACAGTTAGTATTTTTCTGTCCACATCAGTGAAAGCGTTAATCTATAACTTGCATTTTTAATAGAATCCTTCTCTGCTGCAATATCATTGTACTGAAATAATAAAATTACAAAGGAAATACAGAGATTCAGTGGTTGATTATAGATCTCTAACAATATGTATAAGAAAATTCCGTACTGTTCAACCAGAAGTTCATCAGTTCTAGGGGCTTTCCCTAATGCTGTAAAAATATCGGTCCTCTATCTCTGTGCTTTCCTTTATTAAAAATAAATTTACTTCTGCATCCCAGTTTCTTTGAAATTTCCCTGCATGATCAGTAAACCTCTGTGTGATGTGGAAGATTGTTAGTTTTTATTCTAGAGTGCATTTCATTTCATGCCTAACGGTGACATCATATAAAATGAATATAATTCTGGAAATTTAGCGTGTTCTGTAAAAAAAATATTGGAAGGGGCAAGGAAAGAGTATTTCAAGGAATTTTGCTTTCCATTTCTGATCTTCATGATAAGATTCGAAATGCTAAGTGACGAGATTGGCTTGTGGTTCAGTGGTTAAAGACTGCTATATCACTGAAAGAGTTCGAAGAGAGGCGGGGTATAAATCTAATAAAATAAATAAATAAATAAAGGGCCACTTTTTCATTGATGTTGTTAATATCTCTGGGTATATCAGAAAGTAGCAACTCACCATACGCCTTCATTGAGCCTCGGTGGCGCAGTGGTTAAATGCGGCACTGCAGTCTCTGCTGACTTGTTCAGCAGGTTGTCAGATCGAACCCCCCAGGCTCAAGGTTGACTCAGCCTTCCATCCTTTCTAAGGTCGGTGAAATGAGGACCCA
>JANHGC010003186.1:82181-93524 GCA_027560395.1 Boaedon fuliginosus | reverse complement strand
CCCTCCTTCCTCTCCCTTGTGTATGATTCTGTGAGTGATTGAGTTGATTATTTTATATTGTATAGGCTCTGCTTTTTCACTGTATGTTCGCCGCCTCGAGTTCCCTCGCAAGGGGTGAAGAGAGGCGGGGTATAAATTTGATAAATAAATAAAATAAAATGATCATTGGCACTGATTTTATAACAATTTTTACCTTCCCTGCCTAGCAATGATTCATCAATATTTGATCTTTGTCTTCATTATTCTTTAAAAGGTATGCATTTTCAGCATATTTTTCATTAGGGGAAAACATGCAGTGCCCATTTCCTGAGAAAGTTTTTTTTTTAATTTATGTTTTTCCCCTGTGTCTTTTTATAGCAAAGATTTCTACTTTGGTTTTGCTGAGTTTCTTTAGACACAAATGGCTACTGGTGGTTAAAAAAAAAAACTTGAACAGGAAGCAATGATTACAAAAAGGGATGTTACTGTCATCTATTAAGCACCTAAATTCCTTATTGTTACTTGGCAAGGTACAGCTAATACAAAATCTAACCCATTCGACTTAGGAAGTGTAGTAAACCATTACCAACTGTGCTCAATCTTTAACTATCTTGCATTAACAAACATCATTCCTTCAAATAGAAGGTCACGTTAAACACTGTACCCATGGCGGGTACAAATATGGTCAGCTCATCCTTTTAAGCTGTGCTAAGTAATATAAGCCACATCCTCGCTTGAACTCCTGCATTATAGCGTACACACAATTTAACGCTTAGCTTTCTTTTCTGAGATGTCAAAGGTGCAAATCTCCCTATTTTGGCTTTAGTCTTTGATAATATTGCATGATCCTTGCGTGTTGTACCAGGCAATGACCGCAATAAATAAGTATTTTATTTAATTCATAACTTTAGTACTGTAAAAGCTACAAATTAAACTAAGATGACTTCAACAGAGGTATCTAATGATAATTTTGTGCCTGTGTTATGCTGTGGGCAATTTTTCTTCAATAGCACCGACACACAAAATATATAAGTAGGAGTAAGAGGCTGATGTGTGTGTTTTACAGTACTACATCAATTAATTTAACTACTCAAAAGGTTAAATTTTAAATTTAAAGAGAGGGAGGTGATTTTCATGCCACAAGCTTCTGGAAGCATGTTTTTTTCCCCGTCTTTCAAAGAAACACCTGATGTTTCTTCCAATGCATTCAGTGATCTGTTCTGGGATATGGGAAACACCCACCAACTTCCTCAACTTCTTCAGAGCCACCATGAACAGTGAGAGAAAAAACCTGTGTCTTTTTTTAACCTATCTAATGCATGAAAGAAACTGTGCCAAAAGTCTGCTTCAACACCCTGGGAAGGGAGGGAAGACAGATAGGAGCTAATCTATGGTAACAGTTCCCTAAAGAATCATGCCCACTTGGTTACTTCACTAAGACTGCCATCGTGGTCTCAGTCTATGAATCTCCTTGTTCAGACTTGGAGCATTTATTATTTAACAAAGGAGAAGCTCTCTCCAGGCTAGGAGAACTAGATTTATTCCTGGGCTTTGTTTTAATCACAGACATTCTTCTTTCCCTAAAGTTCACCTAATGCTCCTTGAGTCAGAGCACTGTGGTGGTTAAAGACCTGTGCTAGGTACATTCAGACAAACAGGATCAAATCGCCCTCACTCCAGATGTTCATAAGAGTGACCTCTGGCCAGCTATTCTTTCTCAGCCCAACTTACCATTTTTTTTTTATTTTTCTTGTTGTGAAAAAATAATACTGAAATTTCAAATAAAAATACTATACTACATTGCTTATCACCCTCCAAAAACCCTTCCCTCCGGTTCTCCAACCTGCCTTTGTTAAAGGAAAAGGAAAACAACATAGCCCTCAAAAAGTATCTTAACTTCTAAGCAGACAGGCAGAAATTTATGATTTTTGCCTTCAGCTTCCTAGTACCTTTCAGAGTGGAATGAGAGAACAACTCCAAAGGCATGAAACAGCCATTCCAAACTACAATTATTTTGAAATTAGTATGTTAATGTGGTAAACTTTCTGTGTAATTTACCTCACTAAATGAAAGTCAACGATTCAATGCCCACAGTCGCTTGTCAACCCACCAAAGAGACTGTGAGTTCAAATCCTGCTTTAGCCATGTGTGACTGTGGGTCAAGCACACAGCCCAAGTTCTTGTTGTTGTGGGGAAATTAAGAGACAGAAGCTGTGTTGCATATATTTGCTGCCTTGACTTATTTGTAAAAATAATACAGGAGGGGTACAAATATAATACAATGAAATAAATGAACAAATTTGGCCTCCCTCCAATTGCCGAGATCATGACACCCGAGACTAAAAAAAAATGGATTGTTGCCCAAAGCCAATCTTGTAGCCATAGTTAATAGCTTTTACTTTTTGCAGATAATAGTTTTATTAAAATGTATGATTTTATTAAAATGACCTGATATTTACATCTTCATAGTCAAAGAAACAAATAAAATAAAAAGCACCACAGCTACTATTGAGCCCTTTTCAAACAATTTAGCCAGCACCCAGGCTCCAGTGCCCTGCCCACTGTTCATTTCCCTCATGCATGAGGTGAAAGGTGTAAAGTTGCCAAGCCAGTTCCACAGGCTGAAGGAACTATGATCGGTTCGAGTCATAACTGCATATTACTCTTTCGTTCCACAATCTCACAGGTATATCACATAACAAAGCAGAAAAGGCATCATAAGGTCTACAGAAAGGTCTACAGGTTACTGAAATGGAGGGAATGTCTAGGTGGCCCACAGATAGACCAGGTATGCTTGGTGGCTTTGTGCGAGCCAAGTGTTTACCCTAATGAAAAAACACCTGAACGTTAAATTGCCTCTGTATTTCTTAGGCTGAGACACTGGGGCCACAGTAACTCATTTCCCTAGTCATGGGTTCTAAAAAAAAGAGAAGAAAAATTAGGCTCAAGTACCAAACAAACAGGTTTACAAAAATGCTCTTGGAGATCAAAGAGAAGTATACACATAGGAACTTGAATCAGCAATTAACACAAAAACACGTCCACAGATGCCCTAGGAAACAATAGCTTACAATAAGACAACCAAGTTGAATATTTTACAGAAAACCTGTGATACGTGCTATTTTTAAGAAAATGGAGCATTGTAAATTTTTAACCTCACCACAAATTTGGATGTGTCCAGCTGCTTGTGGCATACTTTACAATGCACCAGAGAAAGCTGCTCTCCGTTGTTTACAGTATTCAGGAGGGAAAATTTGTATAAACTAAGGTTATAAAGTCTCCCATTTTCTCAGAGGACTCTTAATTTCAATGATTGCGCCCAGGAGGTTAGGAGCAAAGAGATATTCCAGGGTATGACATTGCTTTACATATAATTAATACCCAAGGTTTTTTTTTTCTTCCTGTACCAAAGGAATACAACATTTAAATGAGCTCAGGTGAGACTACATGCATCAGGAAGACGCATCTCAGAAAAGAAAACCTGATGCGATGAGCAGGCTGCATCTGTAGCATTATAATCTTCTGCAGAGCCCAGCAACGGCACTATAGAAATGACATTTGATGCCCCAAATATTCCTGACATAGATTTCTCTCCCAACTCCCATGCTGCAGAAACAACCTAATGGAGCAGACAGTTTTGCTTCACAATCAAAAGGAGTGGAAGCACCTGATCTGACCTGACTTCACAGAGATTTCTGCAAAATACATCTCTATTATGTGTGCACAGGGAGCTACTTACAAGTTTTCTTTTTTTAAAAAAAGAAGAAGCTCTACAGTGAAATATAAATGCATCTCAACATCCGTAACAGTTCCAGAGGATAGCCAATAGAAAAGGGAATCCACAATTCAGAAACACAACAGCTTTCAGCAATCACTTGAGTCTGGGTTGTATTTCCCGGTAAGATTTATTNNNAGTATGCAAATTGCTGACAATCAATGCACCTGGTATTGTGTGTGTGCATTATATCCAAGGTACAGAGGGAGGGGGTGAATTTATTGTAACTTAGAAACCTGTAGTGCCAAAGAACCTACTCATTAATCCTCAACTACTGGAAGATTATTAACCATGACTTCCTCTGAAGCCTTGCCTAGCTGGAAACCTCTCAGCCTTTCCCTCCCTCCCTTCCCCCTCCCACCCTCTCCCATAGACACTTGTTAGCAAGTAAGGCAATGGCCCTTTCTAAGGCAGAAATGCTCTGAAATGGCCCAAAATGACTAATCTTTGCACTTTCCCCCCATCTAGATGTGTAAGAAAATTCTCTGTCAAATAAATTGTACTGGATGCTAACCAGAAACAAATGCAGGCCAAAAACTCTCTGATAATCAGGAGCTGACACAGGTGACAGGAGTGAAATAAGGGAGCCCCATTCATAAAGTTATTTCTATCAGCGAACCCAACATCAACAAAATTATCTTTCAGAGCTACAAGGATCCGGAAATGCTTTTTATAGTGACTCAGCAGGTTTAACAAAAGTAAAAAATAGGCAGGCTCACTGTTGAGAATTTTTGGTTTATTTCACACAGGCATTTGATGCATTTAGAAAGCGATAGAAACAATACTAACTAAAATCTGTCTTGGATCCTAAAGGAAAACCTCCAAATTTATTACTGGGCCCATACCAGAAAAGCCTTTTTTTTAAAAAATCAAGGACCAACTGAATAGGAGGAGATGTTGTCAATGAAAACCAATCTTAGTTCTGCTGCTCCAGCTTGCCTCACTTTAAATTGAATTGTATTTATACTGATAACGTTTATTTGGGGAGGATGGCCCCATGGACCTAAAGCCTCACTGGGAAGATCCATATAAATTTAAGGTTTCAACCACACGTAAGCTACATGTTTAACTCACAAGACCATGGTAACAGAATCCTGATTGATGGGTAGCCAAATTTTGCCTGAAAGTATCATTGGAGTTTTTCTTGTGAGCATTTTTAATATACATTGCACAGATGGCTTGTTCACATGGGCATTTGCACAAATGCACAGATATTTAAGGGTCACAGAAAGACTAATCATAAACATTAAAATGCCTCCTCCATTTTCATCACTTTACTCTCAATATACTTCAAATACTGGAGTATTTCAATTTCTTTGGAAAACATGCACATCCACTGGAAGGTTTATACATCTGTATCATTCAACCCATAGTTCATGCAGAAAAGCCCAAAGAAGAAACAAAAGTCAGGTTCTAGATTCACATTTGTAGATCAATACTTGGATACCAATCAATGCATGCATGTTGGAAAAATCAGAAAATCCAACATATTACTTTCTATTTCTTCAAAATACCCACGGGGACAAAGAGACAAGCTTAAATGTTAATTGAATATCATTTCAATAAAAATGGGTACTTACTGGTGAGAAGTCAAAATCTATTTGGTTTGCTAAGTTTAATATATAATCAATTCGAAACTGATTCTCTGCATTGGCTAGTTCAACTGGTGGTGCCAGGTTTCCCATCGCTGTTACTATTGTCTGTGGAGAAAATGATTTCAAGCATGTTACCCGAATGCTGCAGGTTAAAACAATTCAGCCAAAACAAGGAACAGCTGGTAGACTTACCTCTATAGCTTCTTTAATATTATTTTTAATATCTTGAATTTTCATTTTTTTCTCCCTGTAATCAAGAAACAAAAAAAATTAAATGTCTAGATTGTGAAGGCTAAATTTGAAAAGGAAAACCAAAGTGAAGGCATTTTAGCTAGTGAAATAATATTCAATAAATCATAACCAGTTTTTCATTCAAATGCACATGCAGCTCTAATCAGCTTTTTTTCTTTTTGCACGGGGTAATTTGTCTTTATAGGTAATGTTCCACATCATAATTACTCTACGTGAGTTTAGCAATACTGTATAGAAATCCATGAACAGATTTTGCATCCTACTTTTTCAAAAGTCTTTCTTCAATTCTCCAATTTTTGAAACTCTAAATAATGAAAAGTGTCGGTCTAAAGCAGGGATGGGGAATTATGGCCCTTTTATGACTTCAACTCCCAGAAGTCCACTAGTCATAAAGGAGCCATAGTTCCCCACTTCTGGTCTAAAGAATACTTAAACTAACACAGGTAGTCCAGAATTCCTTCTGCCCACCATGGGGGTGGGGCTTAGCAAATGCCTTCAAAAATCCAAACAATACTGTCCACATGGTTCGAAGAAAACAAGGGTTTTCTAGAAAACTGCCACTGATTTCCAGTTTTTGACTAAAATAGCGCATAACAAATAATAGGCTCACTCTCAACTCGCGAAGCATTCCCGACCTGCTTTTGAGTTGCCATAGGTAAGGGGGATGGGGAATTGAACCTCGCAGCTGCATCGAGGAACTTGCAGTCCAGTCAAAACAAAGCACATTCCAGCCGGCAACATCAAGGTCATCTCCACAGAGTTCCACAGTGGCCGGAGGGAGTGACTTCTACAACCCGTGAAATTGCTTCGTTGGGGAATGTGACTGATGACACATCTTGGAGGGTGTGGGAAACAGGGTCAGAGCCAAAGCGCTGGCTTCATTTGGTTCGTGCCAATATGAAGCTCCTAATAAATAACTGGATTTCTTTTGAAGCTTGGCCTGAGGCTCATGATTTAATTAGTGCATCGCCCGGAACCCTGAGATTCACATTAGAAGTGCGACCACCACACAATCAAACTGTCACATAGGTGACCCACTTTACGACTGTTACAACTTATAACTATATTTGGTAGGCTACATGTACAGCTATATTGGCAAAACAATCACAACAATGGAATGTAGTATTTCCATTACAAAGTGATGATAAGCAGCTGAATTCACACCTAGGCTAGAAATACTTATATAACTACAATATCTGTTTAGGACTGCATCAAAGTTTCAGACAATACCTATTTTCTTGAAACCTCATAAATGGAGGAAAATCAAGGAGATACTCCAAGTGCATCCCATTTTTCAGTTAATTTTGGACAAGCTGTTATGGAATGTTTCATGTAGATGCGCTCAGAATCTGGATTTCATAGCACTTTAAAACGTTGCCGAAGGAGAAAGGCTGCATTATAGCAGCTATATTAGGTTTCCAGCGAAATATGATATTTAGAAGTATATTCTTTTGTTCAGTGTGGCCTGGGAAAGTCTCCTTCCCTTCCATCTGCTTTTTATTTGAAATCAACATTTGAAATAAAAGAGAAATCTGCTGGGTTTAGCACATCATGAAATATTCAGTCACAGAATGCTCATTTAAAAAAAAGGGAAAGGAAAATAACCATTATTTCTATTGTTTAATCAATGTTTACAAGGCCAAGTGGTATTACTGAGAACCAGTTTGGTCTAGTGGCTAGGTCACAAGGCTATAAACCAAGAGACTCTGAATTCTAATCCCACCTTAGGCTGGAAAGCCGACTGGTGACTTTATTTATTTAATTATTTATTACATTTTTATGCGGTCCAATTCCCGAAGGACTCTGGGCGGCTTACAACATGGAGAGCAATAGCACTCAGATTTTATATATTGCTTATCAGAGCTTTACAACACTTCCCAAGCAGTTACAGAGTCAGCCTATTGCCCCCCAACAATCTGGGTCCTCATTTTACTGACCTTTAGAAGGGTGGAAGGCTGAGTCAACCTTGAGCCTGGCGAGATTCGATCTGACAACTTGCTGAACAAGTCAGCAGAGATAGGCTGCAGTGCTACATTTAACCACTGCGCCACCGAGGCATATTGATGTAAATAAAGCTGAAAAATAGGGTTAGAGCTTCAGAGCTGACTTCCCAGTCTGGATCTACAGTCCTGAGATGTCTGAGTGGTCTCCCATCCAAGAATTAGCCCAGCCCAATATTGCTTATATGGTCTGAGGCATATAATGGGTTCATGAAGCAACCTTTGGTTTTCTTAAAGCTCTGAACTTGGAAGGTTAGTGTTCAGATGATTTCCTGGACTTAGTACTTCTCATGTCCTTGTTAGTACTTGTCAATGTTGTATACTACTTAGTATACTTAGTACTTGTCATAGGGCAATGATGGCTAACCTTTTCAGCACCAAGTGCCCGAAGCACACACATGCACCCCCAAAATGCAATGCCTGTGCCCCCATGCATGCGGCCTGCTCCTGTGCATGTTCACGCATCTCCTGTGTATGCACAGCAGAGACCCAAAGACCAGCTGGCCGGCAGGAGGCATGCGCACATGTGCGGCAGAGCTGAGCTGGGGCGATGGCTCATGTGCCCAGAGAGAGGGCTCTGTGTGCCACCTGTGGCATGCGTGCCATAGGTTCGCCATCACGGTCATAGGGTCTCCTGCTTGAGCATAGTAGGAGACCTCCAAGGTCCCTTCCAACTTGGTTATTCTGTTATTCATGATGGTGTATTGCTATGTTGGTATATTAACAGAGCCTTTGCTTTCTTCTTTTTGAGGGTCCTCGTGGCTTCAGCGGTGATCAGGGCGAAATGGGCCCCAGAGGAACACGGGTGAGTACAAATTCTTCCCAGCCCAGCCAGATTTGGGAATAATCACATAGGGAAGCTGGCTTAATTTTCCATCATAGGTCAGAAATAACGTCCTATGCTTTTTTTTTTCCCTTCTAGGGGCTTCCTGGGATTGATGGCAAACCTGGATTTCCTGGGATTCCTGGGGTGAAAGTAAGAAGCTGCCTTCAAGAAGTGCAACATCTGGCTATTTATTTTTTATTTATTTTATTTATTTAGTAAATTTATACCCCGCCTCTCTTCAGCTGAAGGGAACTCGAGGCGGCTCACAATACAATTAAAAAAAACAGTCCTATACAGTAAAAATCGTAAAAACACAAGTCACTCACCAATCATACAACATATTCATGTTTGATCTCAAAAAGCTGAGTAAGGGTCCACAGCAGCACATCTGGATGGAGAACCACCCTAACCATGTTGGTATGGGTGTTGTCTTCACTTTGTTTGACCACCCCTTCCATCATCCCACCTTCATCTAGGGTCGGCAACCTGTGGCTTCGGAGCCGCATGCGGCTCTTTGGGCCCTCTGCTGCAGCTTCCTGTCCCATCACTGGCTGGCCCTGCCCCTCGCCCTCCCTCACCTGGCCTGAGAAGGTAAGGGCGATGGCGGGGGATGGAGAAGCGGCTGCGGCTGATTCTCTGGCACCTCACTCTTGCTGGAGCTTCTTCCGGCCCTTGTTGGTGGAGGGGAAGATTGGGAGTGGGACAGAGAGAGGGACACAGACACAGAGAGATACAGTAAGAGTGGAGAGGGGGAAGAGAGGGGAGAGAGACAAAGAGATACAGAGAGAGGGGCAGAGAGATACAGAGAGATGTAGAAGGGGGGGGAGAAAGGGGTTTTGTGGGTGAGTAGGCGTGGCTAAGGGGTCATGTGACTGGGTGGGAGTGAATGACATTGAGTTGACCACGCCCACCCAGGTTTCGTGGCTCCCGGTGGTTTTTTTTTCCTGTGGGAAATGGGTCCAAATGGCCCTTTGAGTGTTTAAGGTGGCAGACCCCTGACCTAGGGGAAATAATATCCAGAGATGAAACGGAGGAAACCATTTTCTTAGGGCCACCGTGACTGGGGATGCAAGCTAAGAGTTTGGGACAGATTTTCTTGTGTCCCCCTGAGCAGGGAGCCAGTCCCTGACCTGGGAAACACAGATGTTCTCTGACTTTATGCCTCTGGAGGTGAATAAGTCATTCTCTGGTCCAGTTTGATTGTAGATGGCTTCAGGGAGATGGTCACCTGTGATGGTTTTTTTGGGAAATGATCCTGAAGTGGGTTGCCACGCCCTTCTCCTAAGATGCTGTTCAACTTCAATGAGGACCTGGATTGGTGGGGGCAATAGGCTGACTCTAATAACTGCTTGGGGAGTGTTGTTAAGGTCTGATAAGCAGTATATAACATCCGAGTGCTATTACTATCCATGTTGTAAACCGCCCAGAGTCCTTCGGGAATTGGGCGGCATAAAAATGTAATAACAACAACAACAACAACAAGAACAACAACTTCCCAACAGCAACAACAACAATTTCCCAGGTAGTCTACACCCCTGTAATCCTCCAGATGTGTGACACTGGTTGATCCTGCTAAGCTTTTTGAAACCAACCAGGAATAGCCAGAAGTTGCCATGACTGTAACATGTTTTAAATGTCTTAAGACTCATAAGGTAGTGCAACTGCTAATTTAATTTAACTGACATACCCATAACCCTGTTAAAATTAATATTTTAATGTAATTGTTAGTGGGGCTGAACACTGTAGATGGCAAGAGTGGACGAGGAGGTGGAAGAAACGTAATTTTGGGCCAACGTTTGTCTCAAGGTGCAGTTTAGCCTTTATTTTCGCTTGGTCAACATTTCTATTATCACCTTGGTTGATGAGGTGGGTGGATTGTTTATTGATCTGCGGAGGAGATGCGTTTGGTGGATTAGAGTCTACCTTAGACGCTAGAAATGGAATTTGATTTAAAACAGTGTTGATAGATGAACGAAATGGGCTGTAGAGCACAGAATGAAGTTATGCACTTAAGAAACAGAAATCCAGTGTGCAGGTGGTGGGGGGAAAAACTTGGAACCTGGTTGATAACAAAACTGGATCTGAGCCAGCAAGATGTGCTGCCCCACTCCCACTCCCACATACATGTAAGTGTGGTTCAATTGATGATCCCCAGCAGTTCTCTTCACCCAGCCTCAGAACTGTCCCAAATAAATCCAGCCACAAGCAGGACAAGGTTAGTCCACCATAAAACAATGGAAAGTGCTGTAATAAATAAGCCCATCAAACAAACTTAAACCCGCCAGGCCAAACTGTAATGCACCCACAAGAGCTCACTTGGCAAAAGAAGTTCAGAGTCTCCAAGGCAAAAACTCAAGCAGAAAGCACCAGAAAGAAACACACAGCCATAAATCAAACACGTTCCCAGCAATGCCTCCCTCTGTCTGCTGTGATAAATAACTTTCCAGTGCAGCCCATCAAGAAGGATGGGGCCTTCTCCCAAGTAATCTGGCAGATCTCCATTGCTCTTGTCTTTTTTCTGCCTTGCGTGCTCTTGGATCCACCACAGAAGGCAGCTCCTCCTCCTCTTCACTAACCATCGGCTCCTGCAAGCTGTCACTAGCCAAAGCGCCCTGTTGTGGCTCTGCCGGAGGATTCCGACTCCGAGGGAGAGTTGGAAGCAGAGGAAATGGAGGCACCAGTGGTTGACACTGTGCCAGTAGCTGGTTCCTCTACTGATGTGGAGCCGACAATGTCTGACTGGTGGGGAGGAGGCTCTAAGTGATGCCAGGACCAAGAGATGGCTTAGAAGGCAACAGCAGCATAGCAGGAGCAGAGGCCAAGATGAAGCTGATTAGTAATTGACCACACCCTGGAGAAGTTAAAAGGGGTGTGGTTGGGACTTGCTCTCTGCAGAGAACAAACTGAAACCTTGAG
>JANHGC010003186.1:57604-69692 GCA_027560395.1 Boaedon fuliginosus | reverse complement strand
AGCAATAGCACTCAGATGTTATATACTGCTTATCAGAGCTTTAAAACACTCCCCAAGCAGTTACAGAGTCAGCTTATGGCCCCCCAACAATGTGGGTCCTCATTCTACCGACCTTAGAAAGGATGGCTGGCTGAGTCAATCTTGAGCCTGGTGAGATTCGATCTGACAACTTGCTGAACAAGTCAGCAGAGACTACAGCGCTGCATTTAACCACTGCGCCACCGAGGCTCTTATACATATTTACATGTATTTACACCTTTTCTTTGGGTGTGTGTGTGTATGAAGGGGAGGAATCTACTGGCCAGCCCACCGATCATGCAAGATGCTAAACTTAGCAAATATCTCTCCATTCACCCTGCCAACATAAGTTGTAGTTGAATGTGAAATGCCAAGTTTTCTTTTAAAAAAGCAGATGCAAGCAATTAAAATGGAACCCTCGAATCCATGCCTTTTGCTCAATTCAAGCCCGAGTGCAAACTACAGGACAAGTAAACTAAAAAAGAGATGAATTGTTCAACTAGCCCAAGTTCAAACCGACAACTGATATTTTAGAATACATAAATGAAATCTACAGTCCTAGGGGGGAGTGGAAAAGGCGACAAAACTCGGATACACCTGCATCCTTAAAACAGTCCATGCTCTTTTCTGGAGTAATAGTCCAAATGCTGATTTCCTCGAATAAGATCAGAAGCTCAGCAGTTACTCCTTTTTTATATAAAGATTCTTTTCCATCTTCTTAGTGGACTAGACTGCAAAGAGAATTTCCATAAATAGCCAAACCAGCGACAAGGGTCATATTTGTAGGTTAAAACAGACGATTTCTTCTATCCTGATATAATATATAACACGTATGTAACATATCTATGTATGTATGTTTCACACATACGCGTGAAAATACAGACTAGACAGGCACCTCTTGGATGGATGGAGGTATACACTGCCCTGACCTTTGGCAGGAAAAGTGGGATACAAATCTAACTGTAAATCTAGTTAAATAATGATCATAACTGCTATAAATATAGGATCACCTTGGAATCATTATAGAAATGGGTTTTTAGGTGCTACTTATACAAGTGTAGCACAAACTATGTTGGAACAGCAATTTGATGGAAGACTTAAAAATGAAAGTACCTACTAAATGAGTTATGAAATGCTATTAATTTAGGCCTTCAAAATATCTGGTAAAATAAACTTTACTTTATTTTACTGTTGTTACCCTTACTGAAGTCTCAGGTTTTCTAATACCCCTGGATTTGGAGCAAAAGAATCAAGATCAAATTCTATCTTTCCCAATAAATTTGGAGGCTTTAATAAATTGAGTAAGATCCCTGATTTCATCTTGCAAAGGTCAAGCTTAAAATGAAACCATGTTATATTATCTGAATGACCAAATGTGAAGAGCAAATGCATAAGAATAGCATAAATAATGCTATGAATTGAGAAAAATACATAAGTGCCGAGAAGCCACTTCCCCGAGATTTAACCCTATCCAACAAAAAACATTTCCTAAATTGCTAGAACAATTCTTTAGCCTACTTCCTGATTGAAGATTTAAATCCAGGCAGCTGAAGTAGCAACCTGCTTCTTTTTAAATGTTTTGGAGTACAACCACCCACAAGCTCCATCAAACATGAGCTGAGGCCAGAAGTTCAGGATGGAATACAGATCATTTAGAGTCTCCTAGGTTGATTTAACCACAGGACGGGGCTAGGCCAAAGCTCCTTATTGGAATCAATTTGGGGTCTTCTACGTTGAAAGCATGCAAATGCAAGTAGATTAACAGGTACCACTTTAGTGAAGTTAATAGCGTTCCTTGAGCCTTTGGCATATTGGCATGCTGGCCACATGACCACAGAAAATGACTCTGGACAATCTTGGCAACCCCTGCCAAGAAACAGAGACAAGCACTGCCCCTTAAGACTCAGACATGACCGGACAGGTAAATTTACTTCCTGCCATGTTCTTCCCTCAGCAGCCAAATTGGTGTTTATAGAGCAGAAATGTCAAATTTGATTTCACTGATGGCCGCATCAGGGTTGTGTTTGATCTTGGATGGATGTCACTCATGTCGGGGGCACCTGCGGTGGCCCGAATGCTCTGCCAGAGAAAAGGGGCTCCCAAGCTCCGTTTTTGCTGGCAGAGGCACCCTGGGACGGTCCTTCGCCATTTCCAGGGCAGCCCCACAGGCCAGATCTAAGCACCCTGTGAGCCGCATCCGGCCCGCGGGCCTTGAGTTTGACACCCTGGTATAGAGGATGTAATACGGGGCAAAAAACAAGGCCTGAAAACTGAGTTTCATATCATGTTGAGGGGAAATAAATATGCCTTTTCTGCTTGGAACACAACTGTCTTCTCAGCTGTGCTTATTTTTGTTATTATTATTTATTTATTTGATTTATATCCCGCCTCTCTTCCCCAACGGGGAACTCGTTGAGTAAAACTCTTTTTAAAAAAATGATTCCTAGAATATGACCGGGGAAATGAGGCGGGGTATAAATCTAAGTAAATAAATAAATAAATAAATCTAAATAAAGATTGAAACACTTGTCTTGGCATACCCAAATACAGGGCAATAAAATTAAAAGTATTCTCCCATAATTAGAGAGCCACGCAAAACTTACAAAACTTTGGGATCAAATCTACTACCCAATCAATTAAGAATATACAAGAAATGTCAAAGGCTGAATGATCAAATATTTCTACCTCAAGCCCCATTAGATCTGATTGGTATCACAGGAAAATTCATGAGGTATCACTGTTATTAACATTATTAATGTCTATTATTCTCTTTTCCTGGTTTAGTTCTGCTTTTTTTTATTTTTAATGCTCTTTCAATAATTATTATATAATGGTTTTAGGCAATGATGGTTTTATTTACTTTACTGTTTTATTGGATTGTTGCATGTCACCCAGTCACTGACCATGAGATGGGCAGCCATATATATTTGATTAAAATGTAATCACATGTAATATAATTAAAATGTAATCAAATATAGGTATTTGAACCTGTATGTTGATATGGCCTATAGCTGTGATTTATTTATTTATTTATTTGATTTATATCCCTGTGATGGGGAACCTGTGGCACACAGAACCCTTTTTGTGGGCATGCGAGCCATTGCCCCAGCTCTTCTCCACCGCGTATGCGCCTCCCGCCAGGCAGCTGGTCTTCGGGTCTCTGCTATGCATACATGGGAGAAGGGGCGCATGCAGGGGGCAAAATGCATGTGCAGGGGTGGGGTGCATGCACAGAGACACATATGCATGCATGGGGTGCATGTGCGGGGAACGTACACACATTGCGTTTTGGGGGTGCGCACACGCATGCTTACAGGCTAATCAATAAATATATATTTAAAAAAATCAAATATATATTTGATTAATAAATAATGGGGGGCAAAGAAACAGGGGAAGTGATGGATATGGGGGTCTAGTTTTCTGAGGGACCACATGCTTCTGGTCTTTCTGAGAGATTGGGTAGAGGGTGTGCTTCATGTCTCATCAATTAAGCAGCGTCATATAATGCAGAGTTCCCCAATCTTTCCAGGTTTGGCCGGGGGGGGGCGGGGGGGAGAGAACGAGATGATTTTGGGCAGGCACACGTGCCTGTTCACAGAAATGGAGCAAGCGTGCATGTGTTCGCCAGCTGCTTGCGCAAGTGGGGATGCATATGCATGCTCACCCACCACTTCCGCAGCCCAGTTCCAAATGGCTCAAGGCCCAGTAATGAGCCACAGCCCAGTTGTCAACCCCTGATATAGTGGGAGCCTAGAAGCCTGCCTTCTCTGTACCGTTGTGGCATATGTCCTTTGGAAAGGTATTTCGCTCCTGAGATCGGGCTGGCTCTCACCTTGATGTTGTTCAGGAAGCAATTCAAGATGTGGCTCTGAATTCCCAGGCTTTTGATAGGGTGATGACTGGGCCCTTGGTGGACAGTTTTTCTGCTTATTAGCTGCTCGTGACTTTTTAAATTTTTGCTTACTTTTTCAATTATCAACTGCCTTGAGTCATTTAAAATGTATGATAAAATAAATTAATAAATATGTGCGCAACATCCAGATCGAATCGGAATATTCTGCAGCCCCCCACACAAAGAGATAATACAGCTTGAAAAGTTGATACATCACGCTCACCTCCTGAAAAAATATATTTCATGTTCTCTGCTAAGTATTGAAAGAAAAAGTGCTATCCTTAATAAAGGCAGATTCGGGATTCAGTTTTAATGAATTTCTTTTTAAAATAAGGCAGATACAATGGTGGCATTTCATGTAATTTAGTGTTCATTTTTATGTACATTCTGCCTTTCATTCCCTCTCCCCTTTTTTCCAACTGTTTGGATTGCATCTCACAGAATCTATTTCTTTATAAAAGCTCGTACAACAGCAAAATAAACCATTTTTATTCACTTCCCTGGAGCTCCTTATAAGAATCTGCCCCCAAATTTTGGGAAGTATGGGAAGCTTTAGACAACAGCACAGGAACAGAATTTGTTTATGTGGGAGTTTTTTACCCTGTTTATCATTTATTTCAAAACTATGCCATATTAACCGTGTTTCCAGATGCTTCCTAAAGCATTAAACATACAAGTTTTTGTACAACTATTCCTACTTTTTATAAATTATATGCCACTGAACTAATTAAGCATTAAATTATTTTATTTATTTATTTCCTATAGGGACAATCTTCACAGAACATCTTAGTATACAAATATTGAGGCCAGTATCATAGTGGCGTGGACAAGCGATAATAAAAACACCATTACATAAACAGAAATAAGCTAGAAATAAAATTAATACAACTCTTGGTAAAATCAAATTATCCATGGGATCTCCATAATAGCTACAAAAGGTAGAATTTACAATATCTTTATGAGTCACTGCTGAAAAGGCCTTTACTAAAGCAGAAAAAAAACCAAATTAACATTTGGACAATTTCTATTGTAGTGACATCCACAAAAACTAATTGGTGTAAACTAGAAAGTCAGTTTCCTACTTTCAACTGATACTGAATTTTAGCATGACCGAGGAAACTGAAAGAGTTAAACACACTTTTTCCTGAGTTCCTTGCATTGTATGCACACTATTAGGCCTGTACATTTGAATGATGAACATTTTGTGAGTTAAAATGGTAATCTATCAACAGTGAAGAAGCTTGGAGTTTTCAGATTAACATATTCAACTGTAGAGACATAAGAAATGGTAAGAGCTGGTGAAATCATAACCAGCACACACCATATGTAACAAAGATTCACATTTCTTAAACTCTGAATGCTAAAATCACACTAATACTTAGATTTATGTAGTATATGTTATTCTGAGGTCTAGCTCGTTAAGGTGCTTTGCTCTTAACCCTGGAGACCTGGTTTGGCAGAGTGGTGAACTAGCACCAGAGAGACCCAGGTTCAAATTCAGCCTCAGGCCCAGAAGCTTTTCCTGTGTGTGCCCCAACAATCTGGGTCCTCATTTTACCCACCTCGGAAGGATGGAAGGCGGAGTCAACCTTGAGCAGGTCAGAGTCAAACTCTTGGCAGTCAGCAGAATTAGCCTGCAATACTGCATTCTAACCACTATGTCACCTCAGCACATAAAAACCAAAACTACATACTAGATACATAACGTATCTTTTTTCTAAAGGGGAAGCTACATTAATTCAAGTTCATCTTTTTGAAATAGTGTAACGCTATGATGGAATGTCAGCCAAACTATAGCTACTGTCTTATCTGAATCATCATATGGATCACTGAGACCTATGTAGCCTTTACACAGATGACTTGTCAATAATAATGCCAAATCTAATAATCCAAATTTTAAGCATCTGTCTAATTGTACGATGAACCATAATAACATGGACAACAAAAAATTAAAATAAAATTATACAAAATAAAAAAGTAAAGTGTGGATAATCCATGTGGCAATACCAGAGTATATAGTAGAATAAAAGACAACCAATTGGAGAACAACACAAAATATCAAGGTCTGAAAAGTTGAAAGATTATAGCATAAACCACTCATGGTGATTCCAATGGTTATCGGCACACTGAGTGCCATAACAAAAATATCTTGGATGGCAGTTAGAAAACCTAGAGATTGACAAAATTTCCATCTGTCAATTACAAAAGGCCACCTGCTTGATCTGCACATTTACGAAATGGACAGCAAGCAAATTTAATAAATAAATACTATGTCAATATATTACAACATCCTGGGATCTTGGCAAGAACTCAGTGCCCATGAAGGCCAACACTACAGTTAAAGACCTCACAGCTGTGCTTTCACATTATCGTGTATACAATCATAATTTATGAAATCTGTATGCAATCAAAGAAATTACAATAAAACCAATAAAGATAAAAGATAGCAAGTGAGAGAGACAAACGAAGGCCTCCCTTTTCAAAGGGTTGAGAAGAGCCAAGCCATCATCCTAGTTTGTTAGGAGCAACAAAAACAACAGTTTCCAAACTAGCAAAGATTAAGCAGGATAAGGCTCAGTTGGGACACTAGACTATGATACAGACCATCCCATCTTTGAAAGATAAAAGTAGGGCAAGATGTAAAAAAAAAAAACCTGATCATGAAAGTCAAGCAGGGGGAAAAGAAAACAGAATCTTTATGACTTGTTGGCTTGGAGAATCCAAGAGGGTTTATAAAATATCCGGAGGGGGGTGGGAAGGGTGGGGAACGCTTTTTCACGGTTCAAAATAGCAATGCATTTGTTTAGCAACGATTAGTATCTCTTAACACAACACGCTAGCTTGCAACGTTTCCATGAGAAATTGAATGAATTCAAAGGCAAGTCCTTTGCAATAATTAGCCCCACTATGTAAACACAACGGCCATGGTCAGAAGCAACATATTGCTGAACACACTTGAGAGGAAGGTGAGGAGAAAATGCCAAGAAAGTCTGCCTCTCCTGGAAGTATCTTGCTGAGACAGACAGAATCAAAACACAGTCCTTCTGGCCTGGTAAGCAGGGAACTTCCTTTAACAGATGTGAACTTAATGAGGAGTGCAAAACTGGGGTCTAAATGCCTCGTTTTATTTAGCTACTGTATTTGTGGGATTTCTGACATTGGATCCCCAATGGTGGAGCTGCTTCTTCTACTGGTTTTTTTTCCCCCGGGGCCTTGAATGAGTCTTAACTCCTGCCAATTGCCTGGATAAGGCCTGCAATTTCCTTGGCAACATTTCTGGAATTGGTTTGCCATTGCCTCCTTCCCAGAGCTGAGAGAAAATGAATGGTGCAAAGTAACCCAGTGGGCTACCTGCTTAAGGCTGAACTAGAACTCATGACTTCCTGGTTTCCAGCAAAAGGCCTTTACCACTCCCCCAGATTGGCTCCTACATACCACTGCAACAAAACTGCTTTTGTATGTCTCCTTCCTCTTCTCTATTTTCAAGTTCTCTGCATTTGACCCCATAAAACAAAGAAAAAACCCAGAAGAGAACTTTGGGTGTCCAAAATTACTGGAGCTGATAGCTGGATTATGGTGCATGTTACCAAAAAGGGGTTTTGGGGACAGCCTATAGAAAAGAAATGATGAAAGCATAACCTGAAGGGGAAAAATGATCTTTGAACAGTTGCTTTGAAGAAAATACTTAGCAGCATAGAGTTTTCTATAAAACATGTACTTCCAACCCAGAATACTAATTAAAAGACCATTAATTTGCACAGATCTCTCATACAAGGTTTCTAGTCCCATTTCCGAATGAAATGTTTCTAAGTATCTAATATACTTGATTGGGGAAGTATCCCCTTGATTAGGAAAGAGAGGTGTGGGATATAAATTTAATAAACATAATAAACATAAACATAATATGGCTTGGTTGCAATATAACATTTACATGATTTTTTTTAAATATCATAAGAATCCTATGATTCTTATGATTTTTGATGTATGTATTTCATTTTATCTAATTTTATTTTTATTTTCTTCTTGTATACACCGAGAGCATATGTACCAAAGACAAGTTCCTTGTGTGTTCAATCACACTTGGCCAATAAAGTGTTCTGTTCTATTCTATTCTATTCTATTCTATTCTATTCTATTCTATTCTATTCTATTCTATTTATTTATTTGATATATATCCCGCCTCTCTTCCCCCAATGGGGAACTCGACTATTCTTAGTCTAGTCCAGTCCAGTCCAGTCCAGTCTCTATTCAGCCTGTCAATTAAATTTGAATATATCTTCACACTTCATAGCATGTGGCCCATCAGCTCAATAGACTTAAACAATATCCAAGTGTTTTACCCATCTATGGAAAACAAAATGCAACTACAGTTTGCATATGTCAACAATCTAAAACAGCACACCACCGCAAGAAAAATTTCCTGAAGTACAGTAAATCTTAATGTTGTATAATCAAGTATGTGGCATTTACCTCATGTTTACTCTTCTTTGCAAGAAAGCACTGAGAACAGCACAAAATAATGAGCGACAGCAAAAGCTGGCATGTCTGCCACAATGAGGAAGAAATGGCAGCCAAAACCTTGCCTTCATAAAACCTGACAAGCGAACCTTTGATGAAGTTAGCTAATGACAGTTTCCTTCAACTGTATTTCTGAAATCCAAAGCTCCATGCCCCGGATTAAATGAAACATGGGGGGAAGAGGGATGAGGGACCCACAAAATAATTCCCAAAATGAAATGACACCTGCACCTTCAAGGAATGTAAATGGAATCGAGATACTTACTCTGCATTAAATCCATTGACGTGCAAGATTCGCATTTGCTTGACGATTGTGCTTTTACCAGATTCCCCAGCACCTAGAAAGCAAAAAAGAAAAAAGAAATCCATTTCAGAAAATAGTAGAAGAAACGCAGGAGGGTGTGTGCGGCTGCTCCTGTTCAACAAGCAATATTCCCCAAACCTGAACGATGCAATCGGAACTTGAAAACTGGAAGGAAGGAAGAAAAAAAAAAGTAATTGCTACTGGAAACTGTAACTAAAAATAAATGCCAAGCTAAAGTCATGTGTGAGAGTGGAAGCTTGGAATGTTTCACTACCCATTTTTTTCCAGGGTCTTTACTGAAACAGGCACAATGTAGAAGAACTCCAATACCTTAAGAGGAAAAAGGTAAGCCATCTAATGCTAATACTATTTCTAACCCATGGAAGTAGCGAGACCAGATCCCTGCAGTCCATACTGAGCAAAACACTTGCCAGTTTGGTCTGGAAATCCTTCATGCCTTCCACCTATCCCACAGCCAGTCAAATGCACCGAACATTGAAGACACACATTTCCCTGGGCCTTCCCTTCACTGCATGGTTGCATAAAAGTTTCCTTTTGTGCTGTATCTCCCATCTGCCCTCAAAAAACCGGTCTCTCCATCAACTTCACATATTCTGCATGACCTTAAACTGCCTAGCCAGCAGATCACCCTACCTCCTTGGTTCTGCTCCCTATCCTTTCTCCTTCTCCCCCTCTTGAAACAAGCTTTCTCCAAATCTGCCCCCACTCAGGGGATGCTTTCAGCCACAAAACCTGATGGAAGATACCAAATATTCCAGCCTAAATTAGTTTGCATGGTTTTTACGCAGAAGCACCCTTTTCTTATACAGGAGCACAAGGCTTGCTTTACTAACGCAGAACCACAGATACCCTTGTATCTTTTGGCATGGCAATTCATTTTCTAAGATAGCTTCCCACCAGCCCGAAAGGGGGGGGGGGGGGATACACTGCTTAAAGAGGGCATTGCTCACGAAAGCAATGTAGTATCTGTGGTGCCAAGCTCTTTCTCTTAGCACTCACTACAGCACAATCCTCCATTTTGAGTCTCATACACAAAACTAAATTTTAGCAGCTATATATCAAAGCCTATTTGGCTGCAGAAGAGTCCAATTTTGTCCTTCTCTTTCTCTGTCTTTATCTGCCCTGCCATTCTGGCCCCTGATCACCATAGCATACTGCTAATGTTTTCAGCCTTCTTCAAATCCAACCATTAAACGTGGTAAGACCAAAATTATTAAATTTCCACTGCCTTTTGCTTTCATTCCTCATCAATACTGAAAATCAAATTCCCCATTTCTCACAGCCAGACAAATAATTGCATCAAGTCCTTGCCAGTCACAGAACTGTAAAATGCTTTTCCTACCAAGCAGTAAAAAAGCTGATCAAAAGCAAGGGTGTTTCCCACACCTTCCGCCTAAATATATATATAAGTACTGTCTTCTAATACCCAGAGACCTAAACGTTAAAACCAACCTATACTGAAGCAATGACACAAATGAAAACATTAACTCCCAATATTATTAATATTGATCTATAAAAGACCAAATTGAACAGTGTTCATTTTTATTATATAAATAGAAGCCACAAAACGTTTGTCCCTAATATGTCAATTAAATGTTTCTTCAGTTGAGACACTACATTAAATATCCTAAAGTATATAAAGCCTAAAAATAAGACTGGACAAAGCTTCACCCCATTTAATTTTTCTTAATATGTTCATAATATGCTGGAATACTTGAAATAATCTGCTTTGTGCTGTTTTATAGTATTTACAACAGCAAAGGTTTCTTGCTGTTAACTGTTTTGTGCAATCATAAAACTACTACTGTATGTATAATACTTTTAGGCCGAGCTAAACATAAAAGGAAGATACATTCTAACTATGAAGACATTTTCTCTCAGCACTTTTCTGATCATCAGAATTTCAAAAACATTAAATTGACTGCTATCTCAGTCATACATATAAGGAAGTAAATCCAATGATTTAAAAAGATTTTAATATCTAGCATTATATGTATTCTTAAGATTGTAACCCTAGGAATAAGGGTTATCTGTAATATGTATGTGTAAGGTCAACTATTTCATTCCAACTAAAGTTAAACAGGAACTCGACAAATCATTTATCATAGGAAACATTGTTATTCTTCGAATGGATCTTTAGTCCTCCAAATCAACAATGTAAAACTCACACACCTCACTTTTCTTATTTTCTTCCTCCCCAAAATCAGTCTACTCAAGAAGGAATACTCTACTAGCAAGCACTATTATATTTAGATAAAATACATGTTAGAAAACAGTACTATTCACTTTATTTTTACTCGAGATCTTCAGATAAAATTGTAAGAAAGGAAAGGCCTGTGGAAAATATATCCAAATAGGCCACGCTGTGATATCAAGACCGACATATGCTAAAACTCCAGCTCTTTGAACAAAAAGACTTATACCCAGTCCCATTTCCAACAAAAGTATCAGAGAAGAATGCAACGCAATCCCAGTATTTAAAATTTAACCAAGTCTTGGCTTTTTTAACCCACTCCCTTTCCCTTATGTCGCCAAAGAAATACCTGTATTTTTCTCTCTCCACCTCACCAACATTCAACAGACTTCCTCCAAGGATTCAATGTGCCATCTTCAGCAGACAGCAGAGCGAGTCTCTTTATATCCTCTATTTCCATCCCCTATATTTACTTCAGTCCCCACCAACGGCCTGTGGCATTAAGTACCTTAACGGAAGTGCCGAATGTTCTTGTTGCATCCCCAAAGCCAAACCCCGTCAATATCAATCAGGACATTTTCTTCATATGAAAGTGATTTTTGCCTTCCTCCACAGTTCAATCGGACAGTTAACAGCTGCCCAAATCCTGACTTGAAAAAGCGGGGCACCGCTTTGCCCACCCTCATCACCCAGCACAAGCGAATGACAAGCCACGGAAGCAGAAGGGCAGAGGCAGAAGGAAGCAATGTTCATTTATTAATCAACTTTGGGGGCAAAAAAAAGTCCCACACCAAAAAAGACCAAGGGCTTTCAACGGAGGAGGATGGGGTCTTTTGTGGGGGGGGGAGAGAAGAAAAAGGAGTGTTATTAAAATAATTACATTATCATCATCATGTGTCATCTGTGACATTTTCCAGCAAGGAACTGACCAGGCCACCTTAAGCCCACAAAAAGGGGTAATTTTTAAAGAGGGGAGAAAGACCCCCACCGGAACTCGCCTGGAGATCTTCCTAGTCCCTTCCCGGACACTTCTCCTCCCCCAAGGGTCACCCCTAGGGGGGTTTAGTCCAAGCTGCAGGATGGGGAGAGCAGCAGGGAGGGCCGAGGCCTACTTCTTTCCGACAATCCCCCCCCCCTCCGT
>JANHGC010003186.1:37309-50319 GCA_027560395.1 Boaedon fuliginosus | reverse complement strand
AAGTTTGAAGACCCCTGGACTTTACACCATCAGCCTAAAATATACCTTATAAAGAGAAGAAATAAATGGTGCCAGAAGATCCATGTAATTTTTCTTTGTCTACAGATGAGCAAAGAGCGGAGAGGCTTCTGCCATTTGATCTGGCATTTTTTAAATCAATTTGGAAAAATAAAGTTTTGGATAGTTCTGTCTCTACTGTTCTCCCATTGCAGAATTATCCATTTTTTAAATCAGTTTCACCAACCGATATTTGAGGACCATCTTAATTTCTTCCAAGCACTTTCCATCTCTTATTCTTAATTTCACCATGCCAATTTCCCACAACTCAGTAGATTTGCTGACTATACTAGGTGGATTCTGATGGTGTTGCCACCATTCTGATGGAAACTGCCCAATTTAGTATTTTTATTTTTAATGTTTTAAATTGGGCTCCTGATTAGGTGGCCCTATTATTCTTAATTATTCATGCATGAAGTTGTTGGGGGGGAAATAAAAAGAAGACAAGATCAGAGAAAAGCTTTTCAGGCCAAGGAAGGATGTGAGTGGATTGGGGATACCTACACAGACATATTTTTGAAAGAAAAATAGATCTGAGATGCATTAAGTGCAGGGATGGGTTTCTCCCGGTTCGCTGGTTACCCGCTTTGTGGATGCGCTGCCAGATCGGCTGTCAAAAGCACGCTGCGCGGGATCGCGTTTAAAAACTTTGTGGTATTCTGCAAATACTGATCCAACACAGCTGCACAGCTGTTGGATCAGAGTATTTGTTTGTTTGTTTGCTTGTTTGTTTGTTTGGATTTATACCCCGCCTCATTTCCCTGGTCAAGGGAAATCGAGGCGGCTTACAACAATAAAAATACAGTGGTAACAATTTAAAACAATACTAAGCAGTCACACTGCCAACTATCAACCAAGGGGGAGGGTACATTAATTCCAGGCCTTCCGCCAGAGCCAGGTCTTAACGGCTTTACGGAAGGCCAGCAAGGTAGGGGTGGTCCTGATCTCTATTGGGAGTTGGTTCCAGAGGGTCGGCTCCCCCACAGGGTGCAGAATATCACAAAGTTTGTGAATGCGATCCTGCGCAGCACGCTTTTGACAGCCGATCTGGCAGCGCATCCACGAAGCGGGTAACCAGCGAACCAGGAGAAACCCATCCCTGATTTAAGTGTTCATGAAAAAGTCATGGCTCTTTTAGAACCATATCCAATGACAGTCTTAAAAAAGGACTTATTCAGCGATACCAAATGACATGTTGTACCGGAATACAGATAAGTCCCAGACTTATAACCACAATTAGGACCAGAATCTCTTTTGCTAAGCAAGGCAGTTAGGTGAATTTACACCTTTTTAGCGAACCACTATAGTTGTTAAGTGAATCCTGCGGTCATTAAGCGAAAACAGCTTCCCCCATTCATTTTGCTTGCTGGAAACCAGCTGTGAAGGTTGGAAACGACAATCACAATGGTCCCTGGATGCTGCAATGGTTGCAAATACCTGCCAATTGCCAAGTGGTTGAATTTTGATCATGTGACCATGGAGATGCTGCAATGGTTATAAGTGCAAGGACCAGTTGTAAGTTATGTATACAGTATCATTATAACTTTGAATGATTGTAAGCTAGTCCACCATTTAATGAAAATGAAAAAAGTATCCGTTTATGTGCACGAACAATAAAATAATATTTAAACCCCAAAGGATCAAGACATTTTGATTATTTTCTGATTTTAAGCATCAATGTATGGGTGCAGTTTCTTAGAAGTAAATCCATCTCGTAAGGCTGTGGGTGGAAAGAGGCTGAAACTTGGGTTAAGTCTTCTTTCTGGATTATCTCAATTTTAAAAATTGACTTTTGACAAGCATGATTTTTTTTAAAAAAACGGCTCCAGTAGGACCCTACAGGTCTCCTGTATAATAATGTATTTTTCCTTCCCCAATCTCATTTGCTCAAAGTCGGCTAAGAAATCAGACTTCTAGCTTGTTAAACCACACATGTTAAAATTTACTCCATGTAAATAGAGGAGCATTAGTTAGAGAAAAACAATGCAACTTTTTTTATATTTGAAATGCCTTTTGTCAAAATAAAACAGGCCCAGGGAGTTGCGATGATAGATCCCAGATGAGGACCTGTCACTGTGTCTAGCTTTGGAGTTAGCAAAATAGATGCTAAAATGCTATTTTAGGAACAGCTCTCCCTCATCTTTTTTTAGGATAACATTAACTAGAATATATATGTGTGCCAGAATTTGACAGAGCTCATATTAGATTATGTATATGTATGCTGGCATCCGTATGTGAATGCTCAATGAGCCAAGATTAATTTTGCCAGTTTCTAAAAAGTGAAGAGATGCACAACTGAAATTTGACAGCCATTTAAATGAGGCTCAGTACATTCACCAACTGTGCTTCTGAAAATAAGAGACCCGGAATTAATCTGGGCCATTCAATGCCCATCAAATTTGGGGCCTTGACAGCAATATAATCTATTTTGTGTCCACTCTGAAAAGAGTAAAGATGCAAACATTTCAAGGAAAAAAAATGTATTAGTGCATAGTATATAACCAGATATATTACTTTGCAGGTATAATAAAAGTAGGCAAGATAATAACTGAGTGACATTCTTTAGCCAAAGTTTTGCCAAAACTGCCACCGTAATGTGTCAGATGCAAGCCACAGAGCATGGGGATGAGGATGGGTGGCGGATACAGTATTTCAAAGAAGAAAATGATCCATTCTGTGGTGCTTCAACCTTCAGTATGGTCCTGACCCAGAGGCATAGGAGGAAGAATAAGAACCCATGATGTTCAACATAACTGGAGGGTAATTATCCCAGGGTAGCAGCCCTTTGGCCAGCTGAAAATTGTTAATGGAAACTAACAAAACCTTGTGAGATTCCAAAAGGGCAAGACAAGGTTCTCTGCTAGCTCCAGTTTGGTTCGTTTTAGTTCTTGAAGTCCAGAATAGAAACAAGGTGAGAGAATTATGGGAATTAAGGATAAAAAGAAACTTGAGAGCATTTGTGAATGATTGGTGCTAGCTTTAGAATTCCACTAGAGGCATTAATGGGAAAAGAGACTTTGGCATGTGAGGTTTTAAGACTAATACTCAGAAGACAAAGATGCTAACAAAAATATTAAAACTGGAAGATTAAATAGAACTTATGGAGAAAACTGGTTTTAAGATTGAGAAAAAAGTAAAACACTTGGGAATTCCTATGGCAAATATGAATTGTATGTTTTTCTTTCAAAATACGTTGAGACATGGAATGAAATTAAGATGGGAGAAATTAAAATGGTCATTGCTGGGCAATCAACATCTGTAATAAAATGATTCCCCACCCCGTACCCCAAGAATCATGCTTTTGTTCCTGACTATACCTGTTTTGACAATTGATACCCCATTTACACAATGGCAAAAATATTTATGGCAACAGAAAACACCATGAGTTTAATATAAAGTGTTACAAGATGCTAAGAACAATTTGAAATTGTACTTTGCTGCTTGTTGTTTGGTCTAGATGAAAGAACGGATCCCACTGAGAGACAAGCGATTTAGAGTTAGAAGATCAAAGCCTGAAGTTTTGATGGCATGGCTGTTTAGGATACAATAAAACTAAACTTAGAGTGGATTTTTTAAAAAATTATTAGACATGTCATATTAATAATAGGGAATACAGGTAGTCCTCAACTTTTGATTTGTAGTTTAATGACCACTTGAAGTTACAACAGATTTAAATCTTATGATTCATCCTCAAAGTTACAACAGCTGTCCCCCATGACACATTTCAGGTGCTTGGTATCTGGCTCACTTTTACAAATGGTTATAGTGTTCTATGATCACATGATTTGTGATTACTTTTTTACTGCTTTCCAGCAAAAAGTGTCCTTTGGATATGCTGAGTTCTATTAACCACCACATGGTTCATTTAACAACCATTATAATGGGAAAATTATTTGCCCAATGGGAAAATACATGGTGAAAAACTGAATTTTACCTTGTGTTATGGTCTTAAAAAGAGAATTGTTATAAAATGATGCTTCATCGATATATGATCCCAGAGAAATTATTTAGTTTGTATAAAAGCACTTCAAATATATGTTGCAAATGTGAACAACATGAAGGCACATTTTATCATTATTTACATGTTTGGTAGACATGTAAATAAACCTAAAAACAGGTCTATATTTATTGATGACTGAAAGCCTATGGAGTTTTTGCATAAAAATGAAAAAAATGAACTTATGATTTATTCCTCTGATTAGTCAGGATAGATTATATAAAGAAGAGTTTTATGATACCAATTTAGAGAAAGAAGTTATATTGGTACTGAGCTCATAACGCTTGTGAAAAATATTGGAAGCCCCTTTTCTATCTTTTTTTCTTTCTTGTATTTTTCTTCAACTTTTTCCTTTCACTTTTTTCTTATATTAGCTTGTATCAGTCTTTATCCTTTTGTTTAAAAGTTTCAATAAAAATCATACTGAAAAAACTAACTGGAAGAATGTCTTTCTTATGCCAAACTACGTTCCATATATGGTCATTGGGATTGGGGCAATCTAATTATAGCATATAATAAATAAGGACTCTTTTGTCTTGACTCTCATATTTAATCTTAAGTCCAGGGGTATCCAACCTTGGCAACTTTAAGACCAGTGGACTTCAACTCCCAGAATTCCCCAGCCAGCCATGAGTCTTAAGGCCACAGCTTTTAAAAGTTGCCAAGATTTAGTCTGCTTTAGTCCCTGTAATTAAAGAGACATGAGACAAGGCAAGAATCTATATTTCCTCCTGGATGTATATAATAAAACTTATTGCGTTTTTACCCACAACAACCTTTTAAGGTAGATTGGAGACAAGATCAATATTTATTACTACCGTATGTTTTGACCTATACAGAGAATGAAAGTAAATTTTCCCAATGATTAAAAAAAAAACCCACAAAGAGACGGTGCAGTAGAGGTGCTGTGATTTCTACCAACTTGAAAATCCCACGGTTCTTATTTATTTACTTAAAAAAAAACTATCTGAAAATAGCTAATGAAAATATATAAAGTCCATAAAGCCTGTATGAAAAAGAAGCTCAAAACATTTAGCATGCAACTTTCCTGGCAAATACAGCACACACACGCACACTGAAGATTTAATAGGAATGTGTGCAAAACTATACGCATATATCATATTCCAGGGTGCTCAACTAAGATCTTTTTAATTTACCTTTCAGTATCACTATTATATTTGTTTAATCTGTTGGCTATTTCAGACTAAAGCTTATGAACTTTCCACTAACTACTGCTGGGCTGGTTAGAGAGGACTGTACTTTTTAATCCCTTTGTGGGTTACTATACTTTGATAATGCTTACCTTGTGTTTTTGAATTCAGCCCTAAAATTTGTAGGCATAGAACTCAAGTTCCAACTACTAATCAAATTCTGAAGAGCTTTATTTTCCAAACAATTTACAATAGCTTAAATGACCCCAATCCAATTGACTATTCCTGGTATACCTAACAGTGATAATATGGGAGAAGCAATAGGTAACTTGGAGCCTTTCTGATATTTAAGAGCAGAATCCTCCTTAATTCTAGCCAACATCAAGCTGAGATACAATTTGGTTTTATTCAGGCTTAATACCTTTTGCTCCAGCCATTTGGTAGATCATGTCTTAATTCAATGTAGGAACTCAGCTGGCTATAAGGCAATTACAGTATTAGTATTATTTGCAATTTAATTTGTTTAAATTTTAGGGTAGTTTTACATCCATTCTACCATTTGGATTTAGGCGCTGTTTTCAAAATAAGAGAAAATATGTGAGCTATTTTGGGCCAAGTCCAATTATACCTAAACTGGCAGGGCAGACCTTGCTTCATTTTGTTCCCAATAAGTATAGACTGCAGTTTTGCACAATTTTTTTAAAGCATACAAGTATCACTGAACTGTCAATTAAGTGAGTTAAAAGAGTACACAATTAACTTGCCAGTCCTACTTTTAAGGTGAAGGAAGCATGCTGAACAACAACCAATGTGTGAACCCAGCTTAAACATACCTATTTCAGAGGAAGGGACAGATTTTCTCCAAAATAATATAGATGAGTTAAATGCTGAATTCCTTCCTTGTAACTGACTGCATCATATTTGCATTCTAGGTTTCATTCCAAGAAGTGATTAGCATCTTGGAGTCAACATTCAATGAAATTCTGTCTGGGTTCATGTAATCCACTCAAGAAACATGGGGATTTTGTTTTGTGTGAACCCAGCTAATTGTGGCTTTAAGCCATGGCTTATGTAAATGCAGCTAAGTCAAAATTTGAACCCAGTTCCTAGCTACCAACCCAATGACTTCTCTGTTCTATTTTTTAAGAACACAGTGGATTTTTTTCCCCCAGGCTGGCATATTTCCTTCAACAATTACAGGTACATATTATGTATAATATAATTTCTAGATTAGCCCAAAATACCAAGTTCAGACAGCAACAATATGAAACCTTTCTTCTAAGGATGGGATTTGCTGAAATCCTAGTCTGAGAAACATGTGGAAGTTTTAATTTACTTCTTTGGGTCTCTCTTTGGACTCAGATTAAAACGTATTTGCTAATTAAGGATGAGTTTCTATAAAACTACAAACATAGTTTTCATCCCATCCAATACAGAAGTGCAACAGAAACCTAAAAGCAGCACTTGTGCAATGTTATTATACTTTTCAGCTACTTGGGGATATAAAAACAGACTTTTTAAGACAATGTCACAAACATAAAGCAGAAGCCTGATAACATTTCAGTAACTAGTACAAACATAAAAAAATAAAAACTTCACAGCTAGAGTCAGAGACAAATTATAGACTTTATATACGTGTACATGAGTATAAAATAGAGGGGAAGAAAGAATTCCTACGTCAGTCTAGTCTCTTCCGTGCATCTGATAAGTTCCAGTTCCTAAAAGCTTATTCCTTTAATAATAAAATGTGTTGTTCTGAAAAGCTACTACCACCTCCTCCTCAATTTTTAGCTACTTTAGACCTACACAACTCTCTTCTCACATAGTTTAAGAATACCTATTACTGCTACTTTTTATATTTTTATAATGCGTGATGATGACTAGAGGGGCATAGAAGCTGAGAACTGAGAACTGCATTTGATTTCCAGAGCCCTCAAGAAGATAAACATTGATAAATATACATGATTGAAGATGCTCAGTTCTATATAAACTGAATGTAAATGCAGATTAAATAAAATGCCTTTCCTGATCCAGTTATCTTTTTGGACTGCACATCCTCACCAAGATCTTCACAGGCAAAATAATGGGCTTGGCCAAGAAGTTGTAGATCCTGAACCAAGTCATGTAAAAGCAGTGACCATGTTTTTTTTACATTTTAAACAACATTTCACTTGTTACAAAACTTAATCATTGAATGGGTAGATTTCCCGCAATAGAAAAGACTCCAGGACTTCTAAAAAGGCTTTTCATTAAGTAAAAAAAAAAATACAGGGGATCAAAGCGTGAGATTACTCCTTTCTCCAACTTCACAATAGATTTCGACAAGTAATGAATGCGGTAAACTATTTTTCTGGATCTTTTCTAATCTTGTATTTTCTAACACTTTAGGGCCATGGCGAAGTTTTCCAGATATAACTCTCACTTGAACAATCTTGGCTGCAATATAACCATTTTTATGTTCTTTCACCCCTTTCAAGCAAGCTTGTTCAGTAACCAATAGATATTACAAAAGCGTAAGGAAAAAGAAAAGAAAAAAAAAACCTATATAAAACATCTGTTCTCTCTGCAGTTTTTTCATTGCGGAGCAACCACCTTTATAGAATATTAAGATTATTCAGAAATTTCTTTTCCCGATGTCCCTTCTGATTATTTTCTTTTCGAGTAATTAAACCATCTCCTCCATGCATTTTAAAAAAAACAACTATGTTCCTGCCTCTGCAGCGAACACAAAACACGCCAGCTTCGAAAGCTAAAAATAGACTGTTCCATTCGGAATGCAAACTATTCAGTCTTCAAAACTATTTATACAGTGCGTGAATTAATTGCAGATGGTCAATTTGTACAGCAAGGTTCCTGAAGCTGATACAATAGGGCTGCTCCCTTTTCCTAACTGAGAGCAGGTAAAAATGCTTTTAGGTGTGGGTTATTATAAAGATACGATGCAGTTTATTTAAACCTCTTTCTGGCGGGGGCATTCATTTTGTAAAATAACCATTTGCTTTGGCTTACCCTCACAAAAGAGATTTTGTGATGCATTCTTTTTCCTGCTCTGTGTTGCTGTTGTGCTGCTTGTAGGGAAAGCAGAAAGAAATCTATGCATAAAACCCAGGAAGTACAGTATGCTGCATTATACTTTTAAAATTATTTTCCAGCAACTTTTTGAACGAAAAGTTTAACAGCTTACCAAGCAAATCTAAAATATTTTGAAAGTAACCAGTCCTCTTTATGTCTAAACAAAAACGCTGGTGATGAAAGCTCTTTGATCTACCTCTCTGTATCAATGCAATCCTATCAGGGCACCTTTTTGTCTACAGATATTAAAACAGGAACAAGATAAGCTTTGTGAGGGCTGAGGTAAAACGGGAGGCAGGGTTTTTGGTTTTTCATACGGTTGTTTGATAAACAATAACTTCATCTGCAAAATATTTTTCAAGCTTAAACCTTAACAATTTTTTTTTACTTTTGCAGTCAGTAAAAAGAACTCAGGAAGGTGATAGGAGAAAATGTTAAAGAGTGTTCACCTTCTTAATTCATCAATCAGCAGATGCTTCCTATTCTGCTTTTAGCACAATAATTACAAATATATTTTGTGTTAAATCATAGATAAGGTGCAATGCAGAATCATTTGTACATAGCCCACAAGGGAAAAATTAACTCTGTTAAAATGCATTGCAGGCAAAAAAGGAAGCTAAGTTAATTGTGTGGCCCTGACATTCCCAAGGCCTAACAGGATTAGATTTTGATACCAATACGTAATACGTAATTCTCTCAATTACGTATTTTTAATGGGTCTAGTTTGCCATTGCATAAATTGAGTCCAAGGTGAACTAGCTTATCTACCACTAAATTCTGACCTAAACCTATACAATACAGTTTTCAGAAAGCTTCACAATGCCCTGCATGTCACATTGAAGTTAACCAAGAATACCTAATTTCCTCTGGATTACATGCTACCGGTATTCTTTTAATTTCCACATTCTGATGAATCTTTGTTTACCAGATATGATAGCCAGATTGGATAAAGGAGTTGAGTTCATACCACACACCAAGCTATGATTGCTTTTCACCATCATTTCTACAATAGCTGCAGTAGGTTGACTGTTGCACTGACTAACTAACCCAAAATGAAGCAGATTTGAAGCACATTTTGGGTTAGATGGATGCACAAAACCCAGACAGTCTAATAATTTGTATCACAGTAAACTGCATAGACAGGAGGGTTTAGAAGTGTTCTGCTGTCGGAAGTGGCAGAGAGGATGCTGTTTCTCCCTGCTGGGTTCAAAATCAAAACTGACTTAGCAAAATTATTTTATTTCAAGCCTAAAATGAACCAGTAATAAAATTGAGGCATCCAAGTTTCTCTTAGGTGTTCCTCATTGGGAGCACAGGATGACTGACCCTGGCTCAGCTGCGCTGGGTCCCCATAGCGTGTTCCAAGATTTGTGTTATGGCTTCAGTCTTGGCGGTCTAACGGAACAATTCCTTCAGGTTGCTCAGGTACCCAGCATAATAAAAATTATTAAAAATTAAATTAAAAACAAACAAGGGCACCAACTTTTGTGGAATTTCTTCCATTTTGGATTGCTTCTGCACGTACCAAAGAAACTGAAGATCATTCTTGAACCTTCTTAATACTAGGATAACTATTGTGTGTAAATAACATGATTTTGCCTATAGTTTTCTCAATATTTACTATTTATTTTTCTTCTTTTCAATTGTTGCCTTTACTATTTAAACCAGTGATACACACCATTAGGGGTTGATTCCTTGGGACACTCTGGATAGAAATTCAATAATAGTTGAATACAATTTTTCATTACCCTTGAAAGTAGAAGGCCAGTTAGGGGCTATTGTGGAAGCAAATTAGTGTCACTGTTGTTGTGTGCCTCCTGAGATAATTATTTCTCTGTGTTTCATGCTTTCCCAGGCCCATGGAGACCTATCGTTAATCCAAATTTCACTTATCTCAGTCATGGTATCGTCCCTCATAATGAAATTCTGCTTACTTGATGTCAATTGCATGGCCCGTATTGTTAATGATACTTCAAATATTCAGAAACCTGAAAATCAATCGAATATTATTAGATTATGCCATTAAGTCATTTTTGACCATCTACAATTGCAAAAAAATATAAAATTAGGGCAAACAAAAAAGTAATTTAGGTCTTATTTCTTGTCATTAGTCCTTGATGTCTATTTTTTTTAATGCATTTCTGATTTCAGTGGGAACTGCTGTTTGTTCCCAAATGTTGTAACAAACACTGGCCTCTCAAAACTTCTTTTTTAGGGGCGGTGTGGGGTGCATGACAACCAACCACATGGAATAAAGAGTGTTTGTCCACAGTAGAATTTAGTAACATTAAGTTTCATTTTGTACCAGAAACTCTACAATATAGTTTCCAGGGGAATTCAGATAATGCCAAGAAGAAACCAAATACTCGCCCCTTTCCCCCCGACCCCTATCCCATCAAATCCCAGTGTGATTGTGACTGTATAATATTTGCATTCCATAAATTGCATATTTGTAGCTGTTTTGAGGCACGTTGTGGTTCGGACAGATGGGACTTTTTTTAAGTGGGGGAGGATGAGATTTTCCCTCAAGATGTTTGTAAGAAAAGTTCAACCCAAAGCTTGGATAGCCCTTGATAAACAGGCTGATATCAAAATAAGAAATGTTAGCTGGGAATAACTGTTGCCCATGGTTTTGAAATAATCATTACCCTATTGTTGTTTTAGGCATCATAATAACCTTTCCTATTACAGTATTTCAGTATTTTTATGAGCCATTTATCACCATATGTTCATTGCTGTCACCACAGCCTTAAGGCTAAGCGTACTTCCAGTGTCCGAGCTCCATTCCAGTCTGCTTTATTTCAATTAATAAATCCTCTGTAAATTCTATTACAGCTACCAAGGAAAAAAAAAAAGATTGTTTTCCTGCCGCTGAAATATTCTTTTCTCTAAGTTAATAATGCAGATGGCATGAATTATGTTTTCCTCTCCCAAATGAACAGGATTTAACACAAAGGCATTTCCAGCCGTAACGAAGTTGCTGATTGTGCTGTGTGATATATAGAATAATACTGTCCACTTTTTATTGCAACAATATTCCTTGCCACGGATCCTTTAAATCAGATGGAGAAAATGTTGAAATGAAACACTGTAATTAGGACTACCAACTGATTAATTTTTGGCCCAGCGACCTTGTGTGTTAAGTATAAAGTAGTAACCAATTGTGCTTTTCTTGCAAAGGCAAAAGTGGTGAATTTGTAACATGCAGCCCGAGCAGTATTCAACATGCACATTCAAGATGGGCCTCACAAATGAAACGTCAGTTGCTTAATATAAGTCGCATCTCCTAAACTTCAGAGCCTGAGAATTGGGTTGTTGTTGTTTTTTAATTTAGAAGTTGCAAAGTAGCATATTGAAGAAAAGATAGCCTTTATGCAAGCATGATTTTTCATCTTGAGATGGGTGGAGATGGCATCAAAGAGCGTTGACAATTTAGTCAGCAAAGCTCCTGTAATGGAGTTTTTTTCCCATGTCACGTTGCCATTTCTGGCTCTCAATTAAAGCAAATTAGTTATGGAGGAACCGGGAAAGTCAACGTCCCAGGTGCTTGCCCTCATCCCATTCCCCTTCACTGGGAAGTGGTACTGTTTGGGCAGAAAGTGGAAGGACAATGAGAAACCAGCGCACAAGGCATGCATGGGCCTTTCAGGAGGAGAATTTCTTTTTCCACAGTAGAAATCCCATAGTTTTTGCTTACACTGATGACTTGTGGGTGTGGATCTCTTAAAACATTCCCTTTTTCACATTGACTTTTTAATATCCAGCATAGCCTCTTCAACCTGGTTCTTGCATTGCACTAAGCCAATGCTTAGTCTATTATAATTGGCTGGGCTCAGATATTATGCTAAATCACAAACCATGATTTAAAAATCACTACTGTGGGGTCCATTCAACACAACAAACCATAGCCTTGTTTGGTTTTTTGCTTAGAGTGCTAGTGAACTCAACCATGACAATCTTTACATAAAAAAACTTGGGCTTAATAGCCACTAGTGTATTGGTTGACATGCCATAGTTATGCAAACGGTGGCTTGCATATCAATATTAATTCTAGGCAGTAAACCTTGCTCGAGAAAGACATGAAGAACTGCTCCAGAAGCCATTTCTTTACTACTAACTTCTAGAATCTTTATAGTAAGTACAATATAATCCGGCCAGCTCTTAACAGGTATAAAAACCTGTACACATCATGGTGATTTTGTCATATTGATGGTTTGATGAACCTATAAATCATTAGTGGTGAAACAACTACCATTAAACAAGTTATGGTTGAGTTATGAAAATTTGTGTGGGCTAAAATAGAAGGCTAAAGAGTTTTTTTTTAAAGAAAAGAAAAGGCAATAGCCCTCATTAGATTTACACCGATAGAAAGGCACAAGGCAAACGGCCTTGAAGCAAATATTCAGAAACCGCAGATTAAGCAAATAGGACAGAAGCATTTCTTAAATCCTGGGAACAGAGATAGTACAGATAGTCCTCGATTTACGACCACATTGGGCCCAAAATTTCTGCTGTTAAGTGAGATATTTGTTAAAGTGACTTTCCCCCCCATTTTGTGATGTTTCTTGCCACAGTTGTTAAATGAATCACTGTAGTTGGTAAGTCAGTAACCCAGTTGTTAAGTGAATCTAGGTTCCCCATTGACTTTGCTTGTCAAAAGGTCACCAAAAAAAAAGGTGATCACAGCAGCGGTCATAAATACGATCCAGTTGACAAACATCTGCATTTTGATC
>JANHGC010003185.1:336888-347923 GCA_027560395.1 Boaedon fuliginosus | reverse complement strand
CCGTCAAACTTTGTGCAACAGAACGCTTTTACTCGTAGCCACGAACAGAAAACAAAGCCATACACGGTAACTCCCATCAAAAACAACCACGATTCAGGCATCTCCGGAACTTCCTTATATCCCCAGCCCCCGGGCCCACTCCACATGCTGAGTCATACTCCGATGTCAGGTAACGCTTAGCCTCTTCTCAATGATGGCTTCATTCCGTATCTGTGTCAGGAACGGAGGGTCTGACAATACTCTACAAAAATGAAGCTTCATACAAATTTAAATTGAATTGAAAATAAAATAATGTCATTAAATGTTCACACCACGGTTTAATAACTTTACATTTCTGCATGATTAAGACAATAAACTCTTGATTTAGCAGACTTAGTAGACTTCAGATATAATGGAAAATATTTTCATCTAGTTACTTGGGGAAGCAGCTCCCCTCTAATAGGTACTATTTTCCCTAGAAAATGGGTATGTTTCTTCACACACTTTGATTAGGACGGAAGACAGTCGGAAGATTAAATGGGCTGTAGAAATGGCAGAAGGCTGGACTTAGTTTAACAGAGGGAGTCTGGGAAGTTCGGGTGAGTGTCATGGCTATGCAGCTGTAAGCAAAACAAAGGAGGACAGAATTGTTGAAAGATGTATTGAAAGAAATGGCTGGTGGGTTTATATTAGGCTATCCCTTATCTTCATTCTTCCCTGACCAACATATATTTGTTCACAAGGAGTTTACCTAATGTTGATGCTAATAATGATGTCTCTTAGAAGTTTGTCTTCATAAGTACCCATTAGCAGAACTACTGCTATGACTTTGTTCTAAAAAAAAATATTATCATGATAGATTCAATTTTCTACATATGCACATTTTGCGATAAATAAATGAATAAATAAATAAAACCCTCATGCTTCATTTTGCATTAAATTTTATAACCCTATTATGTCAGTGATTGAACCTCATGCGTGTTTGTTCATGTAAAATTATGAAAAAGCAAAATACCTTTTAATAACTTCTAAATAAGTAACATTACTTTCCACAGAAATCTATGATGGATAAATTTAGTGGCATTGCATTTTAATTTTTAAATATTTGTTACCATGTATTTAGATTTTAATAAATACATAAATTAATGCTGCATTTTGAGTTTTAAACATCCACAACAGATTCTTTAGACTTCAAAGAATTTAATGTTGATATTATAAAGGGCTTTTGAAGAAAACTATTGTAACATAAAAAAATAACTGCCTCAATGTGCCGTCTCGTTTTTGAAAGTGTTTTATTACTTTAATTTCCGACTTAGTAAAGTAACAAGCAGCACACCAGAAGAGACATTGTTACAGTATTCACAATTTATTAGAATGCTTAAGGTGATTGAAAATGTTATGTGAAACAGAAACCCAATATCTAGCTGAAAAAAATGGATAAGCTCCAACATTAACATTGTAGTAGTTTTCCTTAGAGTACTGTCTATGACTGATAAATTGCTTAGAGTACGTACATTTTAATAAATCTGTGAGTTAAGATCTCTCAAACTTTTTAAGTTCCAATCATTTCTGAAAGTTTATTTCTGTTTAACTTGGAAAGTATATCTTCTGTTTTGCTTCTAATAATGAAAATTACTTTTCTATATGAAATGACCAAATATATTCTGTACCTTTATTTTAATTTTGTCTGCATGACTATTAAGTCCCAGGGTTATGGAATTGTCAAGCAGGGATGGTTGTATTTTTTGTTTGTTTAAACCCTGCTTTATGGCAACTGTATCACTACTTTTTAAGTTATGTCAGAGCATATAAAAATAAAAATTTTTTCTATTACAGTCAGTTTCATTACATAAATTGTGTGTGTGTGTGTGTGTCTAGATATATAGATATAGATATTGTTATTAAACATTGCTTTAATTGTTTTAATATTTGTAATGTTCATATGAATATTTTATATTTTGTTTTTGGCATTTTTATTTTTTTAATTGTAAGCCACACTGAAATTGTAAGCCAAAAATATGAAATGGATGAATTTATAAATTGAATCAACTAACTTACAGAAAAATGAAATAATAAATTAATTCATAAATAACCAGTGATTCTTTATAATGTGTACTAAACTATTCAATGTCTTACTCTAATATGTGGAATAGTTGTGCAGACATTAAGTTGACAGAAGTTACATGTTTATCAGGGAAGAGCAAAGTGTACATAGACTTTATCCACCACTATTTTGCCACAAAAAGATTACAAGATGTTATTCAGAAATGGGCAGTTAGCATTTCTACAAAACCAAACATAAAAATACAATGCATCTTAATAGAGAATCATAAGTTTTGATTTATAGTATAATGCTCTTCTGTGCATTTGCAAACTTTGTGAGTCATTTGTGAACTGCTTTTATCTTTATTGATTATATGTGGAAGGGTTTTTTTTTTAATCATGCTCATTCAATATTTCAATATCCCCAATTATGAAAGATGGAAAGCTATCATACCAGGACTAAATGAATATAGCTTTTAAAATGCTGCAATATTACATTAAATTTAAAGCAGTATATTTGTTGACTAAGGGCTAAAGTACAAATGAAAGCCCTACACTGTTAGGATCTTTGGTCATTTACGCTACTCTTTAAAAGAATAATGATTTGGAAGTTTATTGCTAACAGAGGCATAAAAAATCTTCTAGACTTACCACAAACAATCCTGAGCTTAGATGAGTCAACTAGAGTTAGTTCAAAGTAAATTGCTTCATTTTCATCATGAGGACATCATCCTTTCAGTCAATAGACTGCAAAGGCATATTGTCAAATTTTTATTTTCTTTTAAGCAACTATCCTGATTATACTTTTTCAAAGCATATTCCAGAGATTCATAATAATTAAGAGTTTGTCAACAACCCTTGTGTATTATTTGTTTCCTTGTATCCTTTTATACCATTTTGTCCTGAACTTGGGCTTTTTGTCACTTCTTACTCGCATGCTTTATGATCATTGCATTTTGGTTCTTTTTATTGCATCCTGTAAATGAAATTCCATGTTTCTGATTTACCTGAGATTGCTGGTGAAATCTCATGCCCCTTTCTTCATTTTTCACAAATAAATTTTCAGGCTAATAAAGCTTAATGCCAACCAGAATTCCATTTCTTAAAGAAAAAAGAACCCTGAAAACGCCTAACTCAAGCCATGGTTTAATTAAGAATAAGTAACATTTGTTCAACTTTGACATATCTCATTACAAGGAAAAATTGAGGAGAGGGAAGCTATTGTATAAGAAGGGAACAGAAACAGTGACGAGAATGAATAAATGCATCCCACTAATTTTCGAATCAGAACATGGTATTTGGAAAGTGTTGTGTTGATCCTATATACTTGGCTGGACAGTGAGAACAATAAACTAGTGGAATGGCTTGCTTTCAGAACTTTGTGGGTGCTCCAACACTGGAAGCTTTTAAAAAGAGATTGGACAGCCATTTGTCTGAAATGATATAGGGCCTCCTACTTGAGCAGGGGGTGGACTAGAAAACCTCCAGGGTCCCTTCTGCTGGTTTTCCAAGAAATTGTTAGCTGGGAGATACTAACAAGAATTAGACTGAATATACCCATATATTTTAACTTACAGGTTGGGGTTAATTCTGCTATTGATCATCTGAGATTCAGCTCGTACTCTCAATTTCTTTTAAGTTTAATATTTTTAATCATAATTAGTTGCTAAAATGATGTAGCATATATTAAAGAAAGAAAAACAAAGTAACAATGTAATAACTATTTGTACTAATTATTTACAAAACTAAAACCAAGATTACAGTTTTCTGTTTTGTATTTATGATCAGATGCTGAAGCATTTCAAAGGCAACTACAAAAACTGCACATGGCACAAAGTAATTTAGAAGTACAAATGATAAATAATATGATTTCTAAAAGATCATGATTGTTGTTGATCTTTTGAAAGCATTTTTAATTACAGTACTTTTAGAATTTTACATTCCCATTGTCTCATATGAGATATCTGCATTGTGCTTCAAATTCCCAAGCATTATATGGAACAATAAATACCCATGAAGATAGAAGGGGGGAAAGAGACATCCCTAAAGCTCAAATAGAGAGTAACTGTTAAATCAACTGCATCTCATATTAACTTCAACAGTTCTGCAGTAAACTGATTTTCTTACACATCTATTTTGTTTTTAAAATGATCACTGTAATTTGTGATCACAAATTTCAACAATTTGTGTTTTAAAAAAATGTTAGTAGAACTTCTTTTATAATGTCAGAATTTACAATATGTTGAATATCTGATTCTATGTAATTACTCAACCACACAAATTGCAGTATTAGGCATAATTACAATTCATGCATTGATTATTACATAAAATAGTATATTTTGTCAGAAAATAGACACTTTCAGTTTATTTAATGAAAAAGGAAATTGCATTTTCCCCATTTCTAAGAAAGTTAAATGTTTAATTAAATTTGGAACTTTAATAAATTTATATTAGTCTAATTAGTGCAAGACTCAAACTCTGCCCCATTGCAGTTTTAATTTCAGCAAAGGATATGCATAACTTGGAAACAAAAGCAGTATTTTAAAGGCATTATAAATACATTTATTTAGGCTCAGGTTTATAAAGGAGCAGTATTATTACTGGAGACAGTGGAAATTTATCACTTGCAGAACTAAGCTCTTTGATGAACTGTTACAGTTAATCACAATATAACAACAATCTGAGTGTCAGTTAAATCTGATTAGCTGTGAGTAACTAATCACAATTTAGTTGACTGGGAGTGTGTGAATGTTATCCCCTTGAGCTATCTTACATGCTGCTACTCAAGTTGGCAGTTTTCCAGTTGTATATAATAGTAGAATCAGTGGAGGCTTGCAGCATCTCCAATTTTCTTTAATGATCAATAATATCCTTCATGAATTTTCCTGACTCTTAAAAATTATTCTCTTTGGAAATGATCTCTGTTGGTTTTATTTAATTATCCCCCAATTTATACAGTCTTCCACTAGTTTAAACATAGTTAAACTTCATAGATGCTGCAAACTATTTTATATCAGATATTGTACTTTTTGTATTTATATTCTCCATACTGTCAATAAAACTGAGAAACAGGACCTCAGAAGCAACTGTTTTCTGGGGTTTTGTTTGCTAATGTCAGTAGTATTACATTTTTAATTAAGTAAAAGTGAATATAATATGTTTTTGTAATATAACTTCGTATCCAAATTTGATATTCTGAATTATATAATCTTATTTTCATAAGGGCGTTATTACTCTACAATTTCTCCATTTTTATATTTGGGTTATATTCTATTTCTGCAAACCTATATTGGATAATTTTTCACATTTTTTTATTTTTACATTTCACATTATAATTACAGATTATACTGAACATAAATTCATTGATTAAAGATTTATTAGGAAACTGTGAAATTAATTAAAGAGAAGCAGAGAAGAATGGTATGTTCCTTAGCCTTGCAGAGGTAGTCCTCAACTTACAGCCATAACTGAGCCTAGAATTATGTTTGTATATCATTGGTAAGTGACCACACCCAATTTTACAACCATCTTAATGCGACCACAGAACACTTTCCTGGTTACAGATCAACAGATCCAGTTTGGTTTAGTGATTAAAGTGCTGTCCTAGGAACCAGGAAACTGTGGTTCTAGTCCTGCCATAGGTATGAAAGCCATCTGGGTGTCTTTGGGCCCATAGCTTTCTTAGCCCCTCTCACCTCACATGGTTTGTGTGGGAAAATAGGAAAAGTGTTAGATATCTTCACCCCCTTGAGATACTTATTAATATTGGCAAGATTTAAAACTCTAATAAATACAATAAATGAAAATATGTGGCTAAATCTGGCTTTGGGGAGATAGGTTTTTCTCCTTATCATATTTTATTTTATTTTTATATGAGGTTTAACTATTTTAATTCATTTATTTGGCAATTTATTGTTATCAAGATATCTAATTTGGATATAAGAAATTATCAGTATTGTAATCCATATGTATAGGATTATATGTATGTAAATGGATTATATGTAATCCAGGATTATATGTATGTAAAAGGATTATATGTAAATCTCTCTTGAGATGGTCAATAACAACATACCGGTAGTAACATACCAGCAACCCACCAGTGGGAATATAATCAGTAATGTCAAAACTTCATTATAACAAAAGAGAAACTCAGAAACATATATCAAAATAACTTTATCTGTAAAGAAAATATAATTAATTGGATACTTTTTATAATGAGCTACATTGTTATTACAAGGCCTGTAATACAATGTATTCTGTGTATTAAAAAATTATGGTCAGTAAAATATGGCTTTGTACCATACTAGAAGTTAGCATTTTAAGAAATAGTGTTATAAGTGATAATTTTTATTTTCTTGCTTTGCAAATTCTTGATACTTCAGTGTATTAGAAACAAATAAAGCAAGGGTTTCTTATGTTTTTAAGTCTGTGAGTAATAGAAGTAATGTAATACTGAAATGTGAGGCTCTTTTTTCTAAAAACCAGTTGATAAAATGATGGCCCAATGATTTGGGGGGGACCCATACTGAATATTACTGATAGGGTATCAGATATGTGTTTCATAGAAAAATTCAATTTTATTATTATAAGTTAGTTTTGATCCAAATGAAAAATTACTAATTCACTGGGGTATATAAGAAGAAGTGAAGGGAAAACACACGCAAGCTTTCAGGTTTCTGTTAGTGTAACCTGTATCAATTATCGTTCCAGTCAAACTTCTGGCATTTGTTTTCAGGAATGGCCCACCTTGAAGGGCAGATATCCTGACCCATCCCAACTTTCTGCACTTGCCAACAATTCAAATAGTATAGGAAGAGACATGTCAGGGGGGGAATATTATTTTTTTCCCATCACCATGGAGCATAGGACTACATTGTGCATTGTGCATTGGTAGGGATGTAGATTATCTGGATTATCCGATCCTAGGTAGAGATCCTGCTTGGGTTGATGACCTACAAAGTCCCTTCCAACTCTGTTAATCTGAGATCTTAATAGTTCCAGCAGAAAACGTAGAATATTTCTGATACTTTCCAACCTCCTCTATCACCCAAAAATACAATAAAAGGACAACAAACACCCTTCCCTCCCCCCCTTTTTAAGATCTGATTCTGGATGAAAAAACCTAAACAGATATTTGAACCTTAATGAAATATTAATATTGAGTGGAAATATTTCTTAGAGTTGAAAAGAAAAGTACTAACATACTTTGAGGAAACTGTTCTTTATCCCAGAGGCCTGGCTATGTTACCCTGCATGGCATATAGTAATTATGGTTGTTAAAGTTTCAATTGCTATAAGAGTTTAAATAATTGGTATTAAATTTAATTCAGATAGATCAAGGGATCAATATATTTGATAGTGATGCTATATAAAACTACTGGATGATTAAGGGCTTTAACAAATTTAGGCAATGAAGGAAAAACCCAAGTATCTCTTGATTATTGATTAGAAGAAAAGCTAAAAACTGAGAAAATTGCAAGGCTCCTATTTTGAGATAATCATCTTTTGCAGGGGACTTGAAATATGGAGCCGGTTAACTGAGAAACTAAAAATGCTGTGTGATGAGATGGTTATGAAGCTACAAGTGGCAGAAAAATCCAGAAACTTCAAGGAAAATATTCTGGAATTTTCTGCCTGTTTGAGAAAGAAATCCTTGAGAAAAAAAATCCTTAAAAAATTGAAACACCTGAAAGTGATGCCCCCCCTGGATGAATGGATGTTTGCCTGATGTGTGATTGTATTTACTGATTTTATTGTTATTAATTTATATATATATATATATATGCTGTCATAATTATTTTTTTAACCATGTTGTAAGCCGCCTTGAGTTCCCCTTGACTGGGGAAGAGAGGCGGTGTGTAAATCAAAGAGATAGATAGATAGATAGATAGATAGATAGATAGATAGATAGATAGATAGATAGATAGATAGATAGATAGATAGATATGCTAAGGTTCTTCTAAGGCAGGGCTGTCAAACTTGATTTCATTGAGGGCCACAACAGGGTTGTGTTTGACCTCGGCAGGGCTGGGGTGAGTGTGGCCAGGGTGGGTGTGGCCAGCTCAACACCGCTTGTGTTGGGGTGCCTGTGGAGGCCCGAGCGCTCTGGCAATGAAAACGGGCTCTCAAGCTCCATTTTTGGCTGTGACGGCCTCCTGCAACTCTCTGCCCGCAAAAGTGGAGCTTGCGGCCCTTGCAGCCCTGAGTTCCGTTTTCACTGGCAGAGGCACTGTGGGCCGGTCCTTTGCTGTTTCCAGGGCAGCCCCGCGGGCCAGATCTAAGCACCCTGCGCCTCCCGTGCCTTGAGTTTGACACCCCTGTTCTAAGGAGTTTCCTTTATTGTTCTTCACCTTTAGGCAGAAATCTTGCCAAACTAAAGTAGACTGCTTGCACCATTAAACATAACTCTCAGAGAGGAGCTGTCTTAACTATTTTTTCTCCCAACCTATTGAAACTTTGCTGTCTTTTGCTCCTCTGGAATGTGATCTATCCATCTTGGGAATCTGGACCACATTCCACCACAGACTGTAATATAAAAGTAAAGGCCTCTTTTGATTCAAATGGATACAGTTATGGAGTTTTCTTACGAACAATGGAGGTAATCCTTGACTTACAATCACAATTCAGACCAGAATTTCAGCCGCTAAGAGATACTGTTAAGCAAGTCAACACATGAAAAGACCCAATTTAGCAACCCTTTTTATCATGGTTAAGTGAATCATGTGGCTATTAAGCAAATTCCATTGCCTTTGCTTGTTGGAAACTCCCTGGGAAGATCACAATAATAATAACAACAACGATAAGTTGGCTGCAAAATACTTCAGCTATCATAAATGCAAGCTGGTTCCAAGCACCTGAATTCCTGACATAACTTTTAACTGTTGTTAAACTAATGGTTGTACATTGGCAACCATTGACACCTGTATGTCAATGGTTTGTCATTGCCTTTTTGTAGTTCTTTTTTTAATAATTAATTTTTCAATCTAGTTTATAGCTCTGGTTTATCCTAACACATTCCTGTCCCAAATTTTAACCAGATCTGAACTTCCTTAGCTTTTTGAGATCAGCCAAGATCAGCCAAAAAATCTTAAATGACTTCCTCTCTCTTACATTGCTTGGTCTACTTCATAGATTGAAATGTACTGATAAATAAAAATACTATTTTGAGTTAATGTGGTCAGCCTTTGAGACTCAACTTAAAAGCTGAAGGTGATTAATATGACGATTCAAATCCCATTTCAGATATGAGATCAGCAGGGGATATGGTACAAGTTACTAATCTCATGGCTATTTTACATTTGATGGACTGCAAAATGAGAACAGTGAGCTATTGTACATAGTTATGAGGAAGTGTAACATAAATACTATGAGCATGAACAAAATTCCAGAGTTGCTGAGGTCACATAGGCAAGCAACTCCAAATTCATTAATTGTTAATTCTAAATACTATTACCATTTAGATCAAGGGTTTCCAACCCTGGCAATTTGAAAACTTGTGGACTTCAACTTCCAGAATTCAACTTCCTGTCTACCAGTTCTTTTAACCCAGTATTTTGTTCTCTATCGTGATAAACCAATAAATCCAGAAAGAGAAAGGACAGCATTATTTGTTTCAAGTTTCAAGTAACGGATAATTAATGAGGTACTGTTTTTCATAGAATAATAAAGCTTGAAAAAGCCATTGAGGAAGTCTTCTATTCAACACACGAATTCAAATTAACTATCTTCAGCAACTGTTTACCTAACATCTGGTTGCAAATATCAATTAAGAGAAGCTCACGACTTCCCTTCACTAATTGGTTTTATCATCAAACTACTCTTGCTATTGGGAAGCATTTTCATAACATCAAATGAAAGAATCAGCTTTCCTGAAATTTAAATGTTGTTTTGGACTTGCATTCTGAGGGAGTTTTGATTTATTTTGACACTCCTTCTGTTTCTTGAAAAGTACTACAATCTTCCTTTCACCTGTCTTTTCTTAAAGAGTAAGCATAGATCCTTCAACCATTCCTGATAGCGCAGAAATCATTCCTCTGATGATCTTTATCGCCTCAGCTTGTATCTCCTTATTTCAGTATAAATAAGGTGTTATTTTAGCAGTCTTGACTAAATCAAGATACCAAATAAGAACAGTATAGAGCAGCCTTCTATATGCTGCTGCCTTCTAAACTCATGACCACACTAGCTGGGGAATTTAAATCTCCCACACATCTACCTGGTCTAACAAGGCTGTCTTACAGTAAAACCTTTTTTAAAAAAAATTCAGCAGAAATAAACTTGCAAGAAAACCTGCCAAATCTGGCGATTAAAAACTGCCGAAGTGTCAGGAAGAGAGGATATATTTAACCTAAGAGTTCTAGAGCAGGCTTGGATTTTTCTGGGCTGTCTTGAGACCAGGAAATAAAGCCTTGTTTTGGACAAGACTTGTCAGAACTGTTGGACTGGATTTCAGCTGGGAGTGGTAGCTTTTGTCATTCTTTCTTGTCCAGTTAGATCCTGAATACAAAACGCCTATTGTGAGGCAGGCAGCATGAATGAAAGGAGATGGAAGAGGAGGGTTGTTACCGTAGGCATACATCCAAGAAACCATGGTGGGCTTTTCTTCTTTAAGAGGCTCTTAAAAATCTTTTGAGTTTCGAAATGCAGCTCCTTAAGATTAAAACATCCCATTTGGAAAAGATAACTTTTTACCTTTCATCAGTACATAACATCTGGAATTCATTCCAAGCGAGATGTGAATGCTAGGTTAGGTTAAATGGTTAGGTTATGGTTGTGAGCCACCCAGAGTCCTGTTGGAGTTGGATGGCATACAAATTCAATAAATAAATAAATAAATAATAAATAAATAATAATAATAAATTACAATGGCTAAGGCTAATGGCTCATGGTTTGCATACTCAGCCACCATATAAATCAAAGGGCTTGCACTTGTATGAAAAGGAGTTTTTTGAGCCTGTTATTGCTATGCCATGATAAATAATGTTGACTATTAATGTACACACAGAATTTGGTT
>JANHGC010003185.1:297603-316789 GCA_027560395.1 Boaedon fuliginosus | reverse complement strand
CAGTGCTGCATTTAACCACTGCGCCACCGAGGCTCTTAGCGTTATAAAAATCAGCATTTGAGTCTATATCTAGAGAAAGGCTCTGATGAAAGCTGTTGCAATCATCTATAGATCAGAGATTACTTAGCCTAATTAGGATGCTGCATAATAATACTATCACGCATTGGATGTGTCAAGCTATATTTATTTTATCTGCCATTGTAATGAGGCAAATTGTATAAAATTTTAATAATTAGGGATTTATTTTTGTATTAAATACAGTGATTATTTTTATTTATTTTTTGCTTACCTGGGACAGCAAAAAGGATAGACAGTGAAGAAAAATTGATGTTACTGATGCCTTAAAAAGTAAAATAGAACAGAACAGAATACAGCAGAACAGAACAAAATTTTTGTTACATCATAGACTAGAGTTGGTGCTCTGATACAAATAGAGTTGGGAAAGTGACAGACTGCTATAGCTGACTATGAAAGTTACATCAACAAAACCAGATTCCAGAATGTGTCTCACTACCATCATTTAAAAAAAAATCAGGAATTTGGGAATAATGCAATGAAACACTGAATAAGAGAATACCATGGCTTATTCATAGCTAATGGCAATTTAAAAATAAAACAAACAAATGCACTTTTCTATGTAGGTTCTTCATATTTTCACAATATGAAAAATATGCAAGTAGTTGATAGATTATGGATACGGTAAAAATGAAGTTATTCTGAAACATTGAAGTTTTATTGATAGGTGTCAGTGTCGCTCACATTCTGTGATGTGAGAATGAAGAGTATTGAGTGTGCACTGTGAACCATAAATGTTGATGTTATTCTGCTGAATATACTGACTTCAGCAATTTTTGTTATAAAATGAACAAGGTTACATTTTTTTCTCTTCCCAAACAGTTCTCTGCTTTAGCATATATCCTTTTAGAAGACATTATTAAGTGTATTTATATTCTGAATTATTCAATGGACTGAAGCAATAGGTGAAAAAGAACAGTGCTTTGGAATAAACTACCTTTCAGTTTCTAATCCACTTCACCTGTGAAACACTCTATGCTTTGTCTCTTTCTTTCACACACATGGACATATCAAATATTTTTTTTATAGAAGAACTTCATTTTGCAAAAAAAAAAGGAGGTAACAGGAGTTCCTTGGAAAATGTTTAAACATCTAAGACAGGTCATCAGAAACTATAAGGAAATATCCTGATAACAAACGAAAGCATTATTTAAAGAAAATATAACAGAATACCAGAGGGACTTTGGAAGTCTACTAGTCAAACCCTTGCTCAAGCATATAAAGGTTAAACACCTAGGTAAATATCTATAGTTTTGCAGAAAGTTTGAGAACTTTTGGAGAAAGTTTGAGAAAAGTGTTTTCAAAGGGAACTTAACACATGGCAGTGCTTAACCAAAAGTGTTAAGGACTTAAGTTGGGTACTCTTAAAAAAAAAGAGAGAGATTCTCTGAATTATCTTAAAAGGACTGTTTAAAAATAATGCACCAAGAGTTGCTGAATGCAGCATATATATGTAATATAAAATAATCTGGAATTGAGTTAAACAAGGTATTAATTAAAATCTACCATGTCCCATAGTTGATGATGCCCTCCAAAACTCAAGTCAGGGAAAAAAAAACATTGTCAATTCTCCATTACAAGTAGTCCATAACTGGGATCAGAACTTCTATCAGAAAGCGATGCTGTGGTTAAGTTAGTTGGGCCTGAGTTAAATACTTTTTATGCCATGGTCATTAAACAAGATGACCATGGGTTTTGATTATGCTTGTTGGAAGCCCTCTAGGAAAGTCCTGGGGGTGATCACATGACCCCAGAATGGTATAGCTGTTATAGAGACATACTGGCTGCTAAGCACTCAAATGTTGATCATGTCAACACAGGGATGCTGTGAAATGAACGTGAGGACTGGTTGTAAATCACTTTTTCAATGCTATTTTCAAATGGTCATTAAATGAAATGTTGTAAGTTGAAGACTACCTATAATGTCAAATCCATTGTGGCTGAATGGACTGGCTATCAATGCTGTTAAATAAATGATGAGCAATACCTATTAACTAGAAGGATATTTTATATAGGGCATCTTTTTTTTTTCCACCCAAAAATCTTAATTGTCATCTTGAATATTGAGATAACAGCTAAAATGCCTTTGTGTTCCTTGCTAGATTTAAAATTTTCACACGGAGGCGAAAATGTATACAACTGTGTTTGTGTGGCTTGGTCGGTAGGTGTATATGTGCAGGGTCTTGTGGAAAGCTACAACAGATGCAGCAGTATGAATGTAGATTTTCTCCCTGCAACGCTAAACATGTGGTGTCTGTAAGGAGCTAGTATCACAAAAGGGATAACTTCAAGGAGCAGCAGGCTTCCTTCAAGAGCTCATATTGAGTGTGTGACACTAGTAATGCCTCAATAGGCCTAATGTGCTATTGCCTCTGGTGTACCAAAAGTTGAGCTACAGTATTTTAGTGCTATTCCTTCTTCTAGCTTCACATACACAATACAGAATATTTGTGTATTTTTATGTAATACCTCTTGTTTAAATAAAAGCCCTCTTTCTACATAGTTTACCATCTGTATATTATTTCTGATACTTTAACCCTTCAACAATTGATAGTGTGTCATCATTTTCCCATTACAATTATTTTCTGTAGTTGAAAGCCAAAAACATTATATACTAATTCATAATTTAGGCTCATTTGATGCAATTGTATTTATGTACTCACACATAAGGCAAGTGAAAAATACAGAGAAGTAGCTTTTTGTAATAGATCATAAGTTACCATCATCTGAAATACATGGATAAGGAAAGCTGTAGGACATCTTTATTCATTCAGTGAAATATCAAGACGATAAATTGATATAAAGTACAAACACCTGATCTAAGCTCTGATAAACCTGCCATCTTTTGTCATAGTCTAAATCCAAAGATTTAATGCTACCACATTGCATGTCCCTTCATTTTCACTGGATTTCCCAAATGAAATGTCATTGTATTTGATGGATATCATTAAAGACAGTTTGATGTATCTGGGCTCTGCTGTGAGTGAATAAAAAATTCAGGTTGTGATAGTAAATTTAGATGGAAATATTTCAAACCATGAAAACGAAGTGTTAAGGAAAATTAGGGACAATTTACTATTTTTCTCAAAGAAAAAAAGAGATGTATTGGAGGCTTGAATCATTATACAAATAATGATAACACAATTTATTTTGCAAGAAACAATGTTAGTTGTAGTTTTCAGAAGAAATAAAAAACATCCATAAGTATATTAAAATTTTATCCCAGGTTTTGAATATATAACTTATTGTGAAAAGATTGAGAAATTGATATAAATATTCCATGGTACAAAGTGTAATTACAGTGTCTATTCTAATTGTGAAAGCTGGGTTCATTCAAATCAAAGATTAATCAGGTAAAAGTGAGCCAAGAAAAAAAAAACCAAGAAGGGAAATAATGTAGCGGTAAATCATGCAACCAGGCTAACATGAATCACTGAAAACAGTACCAACTTCTGTGATTTAGATGACATATTAAAAATGGTCCTTCCTGGATTGACAGTTATAGGAATAAATGATAGAATTATTCAGCACTGGTATGTTCTCTTTTTACCATTTATCATCTTGCGTCTGATTACTTCTAAGAATTTAATTAAGGAGGCAACTGAAGCACACAGACCTTCAGTAACTTGGCAGTCTGATGTCTTTTTAGGGTCTTTTAAAAGGAAACATACACTTTGTTTAATGCTGTGTTTGTGTTAAGTGTTGCATTCTTGAAAATACATTCTTTTTCCATTGCTTGCTTTAAGCTGTTGATGAAAATAAAAAGTGGGATTTAAAAACTGTAAGGAATAGCCAGCAAGGCAGTAAAAGTAGTGAAAGAGTAGGTAATGATTTAAATAAACAGTGAATGGCAAATGCAATTTCTATATGTCAACAAACCAGATTAGTCTTCCCACCTGAAATCTAAGTACATTTTTCAAATATAAAAAATTCACAGCAAAGGTATACTACATTGGTGATGTAGAAACGGTTGTAACTTGGCAACTACTGTGCTTAAACCTATATAAATGAATCACAGCTTAAGGGAAATGAGTTTTGCATAACTATAATTGGAACTTGGGATTCAGTAGCATGTATGCCGCTGATTTGTTTTTAGGATGGCACAGCATTTTGTTTATTTTCACTGGAACAGAGGCTAATTTTTTTAAAAAGAAAAATAGTTATATCGATTCTTTCCTTCAATATTTTTCCTTGAGAAAACAATAACCACGAATTGTAATGAAAGCAATGTAACCAAATAGAAACATAGCTCTTGGAAAATAACCTTGATATTAATTTTTTAAGCAGTTAAGAATATCTTAAAAGCACTCTTTGTCTTTTAAGGTTAACTTCAGAATAGCTTTGGTTTCCTAAGTGTCTAAATTAAAGCTTTTTAGTGTTTTCCTTTGTCTCTCAAAACAGAAATTAAATCAGATTTAATTTGTTTTATTTGCTAACACTACGGAAGTAATTATTGCTGCAGCGTTAATTGTCTACAAATAGGTGCTTGATTTTAACTTGTACTTGCCTTCTGATTGCACATTGTTCATATTCCCTTTTCAATTGTGACAAAACATTATAAATTTAAGTATTTAGGTTTATTGAATTTTGAAATGAGGTGATTAGTTGTAGAATGCATAAATAGTCTGTTGCAAAGCAAAATGAATTTTATGATTGACTGTGCTTTACAGGTTCCCTTGGAACCATTATGTGTAAATTGCAAAAAAGCATTTAGAAGTTCTCATATTTATAATCAAGGATATATGTGTATATTGTCTGTAAATATATTCCAAGAGGAGTAATTGTTGACTAAGTATTCACACAATTGATTCTTATTATCAAACCAACTATATGTTTTGTATTTGAAAGATAGGAGTGTGCAATATTAAATTGTTATAAAACATTTGGGAACAGTTACTCCTTTATATAAATTAAGTTTTCCCTCTAAGAATATATCATATGTTCCCATTTAGTCTAATAATAGTCTTTCAAAAAGATTACCAACTAGTGATTACATTGAAACCTTGAGGCAATATTGAACATAGTGGCAATAATTTAACTATTTTCACATTTGAAAACTGAACAATTCACCCTGCCTGAAACAATATGTACCATGATTTGGAAAAAATACTAATATATGCTGTGACACGGTCTTCTACAAAACTAGTCCTAGAGGGCTTGATCAATACAACAGTATTAGACTAAATCTATTAAAATGATGGAATACAGTAATTGAGATGAATTCCTATCTGTCACTGTATAAATCCTGTGGTTTTTTCCTTCCTTTCAATAGGAAGAAATTATTCTTGGATGACTCAATATTCAGAGGCTGCCTGGATAAATCTTTGCAGTTTTTTTGGCAAGGTTTTCAGGAGGAATAACCAAATCTACAAGTTCATAGAGTATGAGATAAAATCTTTAGTATTATTTGATAATATCTGGCAACAGAATGAACTAAGAATGATTATGTGGCATAGAAATTGTATCCGGTGAAGTTATGCTCACCTTACTTGTACAACACACTTTTATATCCTTTGGAAAACAAAGTCAGAACAGATTTTTTTTTACTGATAGCCCTAGCATCTGTTGTTCAAAACTCTAAGTTAGCACTTTAAGAAACAGTGAGAGATTCCATATTTTGTAATTATATAAATTGTACAATGGGAGAGATTGACTTTCACAGTATATGAAGTTTTAAGCATAAATCCAAACTGCCAATCTACTTTCATTTCTTCACTTTTTTGATTTACCTATTTATGATTCTTAACACCAGAAAAAGGCAGTTTCCCGAACATTGCCAGATGGAATAATTCCTTTTATAAGAAATATTTATTCTTTGCTTTGCTATATACCACATTCTCTCTCTGCTTTGCTGCTGCTCTAGCTACAATGAAGTTATTTTAAAACCTCCAGTTCAGTAATAAGATTAGTAGCTCCTTTAACTGCAGGCTGCAAGATGTTACAAACTGTGATAGTGATCTAGAATGAAAATGTTTGTAAGTGTTACAGATTCCAAATAAAAAAAATTGAAACACAAATATTTTAAGATGGCCAAGACTTAAGAATCAAGAATGTCAAAAGTACACAGATTTGAAAGGTTTATGCCCCTTTGATTATCACCACATGTTGAAATTGGATTATTTTTTGTCTAAGAGGTTGAACGTTTTTTGCTTTTTAATTTGATTTTTCTCACAACCTTTCTTAGAGGTGAAACTCTAAAGTTATATTTAATTGGGTACCTGCAGTTCATTAGTAGCAGCTCAGTGAAATAATAGTGGCTAATCTCACAAACTGTTAACATTCATGTTGACCCTGCAAAAGGCAACAAAGGTCATGCTTTAGTTCCACAGAATTGCCTATTCACTAAGAAAACTGACAGAATAAAGTAATCTTGATTTGTCACTTTCCGTTAATCACACTATTTTTCTGTTAAATGCTAGCAGATAATTGTTACTAAATGCGATTTGCAACACCCTCTGCTGTAGTTGAAGGGCCAAAAATAGACAAACAGATGAAAACATTGTTTAGCTTCCATGCAGCAAGTGTTTGCTATTCAAAGATACATCATGCATAAACATTGCTTTTGTCATGAGCTGACACTTAAAGGGCCTTTGCTGTTTTCAGAAAGCCCTCAACAGCTAATGACAAACTCCATCACCTGTCTAGTAAGGCTCCACATTATGTAAAATGCTCAGTATTAAATCCATCCATGTATTGATTATACATTTTTGTATCATCAGTAATTTTTTTAAAAATCATAATATATTTCCATTGGAAATGTGTCCTAATTTACGTTACATGGTACAAATATTGTATCATGGACTTAGTTAAATTCTTTTTACACAAATGGAAGCCTATAAGACTTTCTGTGAAATAATTGCTTTCCAAATAGAATTTGTAGTTATATAATATTACATGCTTGATTTAGTGCAAATTATTTCAAAATGGGAAAAAAATCTGGATTAACTATATGAAAAGATTTTACACCTGATATTGGGGCAAAAAGTAGGTCTATTTCCAGGTTTGGAAATAGATCTATTTTCATATTTCTTTAGTTTGAATTATACTGTAAGCATCTCTTAGATACTTTATCTAAATAATGTAGCTCTCAACCACCAGTGCCATACTGATCTATAACAAATGCAGGGATTTATACTGCACATGAAGACAAAGAAAGATTTCCATTTTTTTTAATGGCAATTAATCCGATACAGTGGAAGAATGAAGGAGAATAATCAGGAAGGCTTAGTTGATACTAGAATTTCCAATGAAAGCATCTAATTTTAAATGGTTTAACAAAGAGAAGACATTACTGATGTCTTATCTGCTATATCTATTATAGGTATATATACACACATATTTGAAGAATCAAATATAGATATTGGAGGCTAATTTTCCTTCATTTCATCTTTGGTCCATGAAAATTTATGTAGAAAATTTCTACGAAGAACATTTCAAGTTCTGAAGAAACCTTCCAGTGGAGAATTCCTAGTGACCACGTTGCTGTCTTTTTGGTGCCAATGCAAAGTTATTTTTATTGTCCTATGTCCCCTAATATATTAATCATTTTAATCAATCTGTTAAAACTTTTACTTTTAAGGAGTCCATACATAGGTTTTAAGAACAATAAAATAAATAAATAATTGTAAATGATAGGAAGATGAAGGATAAAATGTGAATACAACAGGACTTAATAAGAATCTTTTAAAGGAAAGCAAGTACCATATTTGCCTACAGAAACTTTAATCGATTCTTTACATTATTTATGTACATCTATGGATGGGAAAGGCATTGATTCTCTGTCCCATTATACCAGAAAGGTTTGATCTACCACAATATACCTCTTTTAAGGACACCACTAGTTAAAGTACTGTATTTTTATTCTCGCTCTCTCTATATATGTATTATATTCCATTTTTGCTTTTTTGTTTATTGCATGACTAGAAATGATTAGAAAAACCTTTTGGATTTTCATGTATATTTTATTCATTCACTGCTTTGCAGAGAATAAAAGCTACAAAATATGTAAAGCCATATTGTATGTGCATATTGGCAAAAATATCCTTCTATCAGCAGCTCATATAATTCTATATAAAACTGCTTTCTCACAGGAGAGCTTTTTCATTTCATTGAGAGAAAGGTTGGATTATTTCCAGTGTGCTGTTTCAAACCTTAGTGGATAAATAGACTCAGAGACCATACCAGCAAAGTTAGCCATTCTTGATCTGAGTCTTAGAGCTTTAATTTGATTCTGATCCCTCACCATACATTATGTGTTCAGAGATACGTGGATTTGAATTTTGGAGGTAGCCTGCTGATTTCTAAGTAAATAGGAATTTAGGCAAGCAACAGCTTTCTTATAATTATCTCCTTATAAAGTGCCTTGCTAGATCATATATTCAGAGTATAAACACTGAATGATTCTAGGACATAGGTGTGTAGATAAAATTATCTACATTTATGTGATAATTTACGTAAGTGCTGAGAAATTACTGTTTTTACTTTATTCTGTCCAGAAACTAGAAATATTAAATAATAATTTCTCAGCACTTATGTAAATTACCACATAAAATGTTAAATTGAGATTTTGTCAAAGAAATTGCAGTGCACTACAAAGATACATTGTACTAGTCAAAACATCTAGCTTAATTTTGCAATGTTGCCTTGTTCTAAGACTAGAAACATTAAAATCACACATTCTAGCTTAATCTATTAGGCAGGGTCATTGCCTCCTAGGAAGTAAAATATGAAAACAGAATATTGTATTCTAATATATCCACTACTTACTTTTCTTCTTCTTCCATTTTTCCCTGGTTGTATTGTATTTATGTTTATGGGCCCGTGCTCTTTAGAAGCTTATTAAAATAACAACAATAACATGAAACAAGAGATAATGTAGTGAGTGAATGCAAGAGCTGAGCAATTAATTTGACAAAGTCAGATGTTGGCAAACACAATGGAGATTTCTTTGGAGTATAGAAAATCAGAACAAAAAGTAGTTAAATGGAATATTATCACCTAAATTATGGAAGCGTTCAAAACAAAGAGACACGAGAGTTGCCTGAATGCCAGTTCTCAGTCAGAAAACAGTGTGTGGTGAGGCAGCAACATGAGCAATAGCCAATGGAGTGACAGTGATCAGTAGACTTCTAGTACAGTTGTTAAAAGACAACCAGATATCATGGCAACATTTGAACTGGTTATTTATTTTCAAACTGGGATGAACTGCATGAATGAGACCTCTGAAGATTTTGCCCTTAAGATGAGGATCATTAGAGCCATGGTATCAGTTGGATTAGATCTAAATGTCTATGAAGATTCTAAGTCATCCAGATCATGGTTGTCCCAAAGGTGCTTTTTCAAGAGGCAGCTGGATTTCCTAGTTCTTCTTGGAACACATTTTGCTTCTCATCCAAGAAATTTCTTCAGAGCTGATGAGAAGTGAAACATCTTAAAAAAACCCAGAAAGTCCAGTTGCCTCTTAAAAAGCACTTTGGGATTAGATCTAAATGTTTTCCCAGTTGTCTGTAGCTCTTTTTTTTTTTTGTAACTCTTGAATTGAGACAAAGAATTCTGGAAGAGCAATGATGTACCTTGCAGGTTGAAGGAGAGGAAGATCTTGCAGTGGAGAGTGCTGGCATCCTTCTTAACTTGCATGACTGATGTAGAATTACTGAGGAGTGTCTCTGGTGATATTTTTACTGTTATTAGTCATAGTAATAGTATTTGTACATGTACACTTACATTTGTATTATTGCAGTGTAGAAGAAGTTCCATTATGAGAATAGTTCAGGATGATTGCTGGAATTGGCTATGTCTAGCTTAATGAAAATAAGGACTAGGGGTGACATATCAGTGGTCCAATATCTAAGGGACTGCTACAAGATACAATGGATGGAAATTAATCAAGGAGAGAAGCAACCTAGAACTAAGGCGAAATCCCAGTCCCAGTTTGTTGGCCTTACACCTGGTTCCCAGTGGTTAAATCACTGGTGATCTTGGCCTCAAACTCCTGATGTCAGATTCTGGATCCATTTGCAAAAAATAACTATGACTTCAATCTAACTGAACATCTGAACCTGATATGCATTATAAAATTAAGACTTACTGTAGAACATCAACGTTTCATTATGGCAATTAATATTGCAAATAGATGACATGGCCAGGATATACCATTATCATCATTCCTATGTACTAATTCATGGTTGACCCTGAATGAAATATTTTTGTTATGTCACAAAAAAGTGAAAAAGGTACCAGAATATACTGATGGTATTTTGTGCATTTGGACCATTATCAACAAGATCTTTAAGAGTTTCTGCAATATTTAAATTAACAAAATCCAGCAATAACATTTAAAATAACAAGAAAAAATCAAAACCACTTTTTCTGCACGTCCTCATCAAGGAACTACTCTGTATAAATCACCAAAAAAACCTAAAAACACTTATCAGTACCTTAACTATGACTCAAATCACCAAGAAAAAAAATATCCATCCTTGATAATAAGAAAAGAACTAAGTTCAGAAACAATAAAAATGGAATATAAGGCATTGTAAAATAAAAATATAATGGAAGACTTCAAGAAAGATAACTATACTTCAAAGCAAATGCCAAAACCCAAAATAAAAAGCAATAATATATTGTGACAATCATTGTTGTCACATACAAATACACAGTTGTATATACATGCATCAGGAGTTACCCAAACCTCAATTTTGTCTAATAACAATGCATCAAGATGTGGTACAAAAATGCCATCAAAGTAGTATCCAAAAGACAGAAGAATTATCAGATTCCTAGGCCACCCCTCAATAAAGTGTATATTGTGGAAATGTGGTGAGGGCAAAAAAGACCCAAGTTAGAATATCACAAAAACAAAGTAACCCGAAAAATAGAGTCACTGAACATTGCACAAATTGCATCTTGCAGATTTCCCTGGGAAAGCATGAAAACTAACATAATCTTTGAAGCCAATGAACAGAGAAGGAAAATTATGGAAGCAATCAAAATGGAAATTCCTGTCTAAAAAAAAATTAAATGAAAAAACTGAAATCAAGTTTGGAAAGTCATGGGAAGCAGAATTCCTTCAGCAATAAGAAAAAAAAATTGTGACATAAAAATGATGACCCATCTATACTTAAAAGACTATACATTTACTTTCTTGGATGATGGTGTTTGGTTTACTGTCAAATGTTCCTTTTTGTATATTTACAGTTGTTCGGTACATTTAAAATTGTAGTTTTACATGACTGAAAATGGCCATTGAAGTAGAATAAAAAATTAATAAATACTGTAAGTAGTAAGGCAAACTTTATCAACTAAAGTGAGATGAGCACAGGTTAATCCAGATATTGCTTCCAGTGTTAGAAAAATAGAAGGAGAAATATTACAAATAGAAGCTTCCAGAATATGGTTAGATTTCCAGTCCTCAAATAACCTTTACTCCTGAAAAATCCAGTTTCTTAGATGAGAGTTGTTTTTCTGTATGGTGCATACAAATTATTTTAAATTGCCTTGTTCCTTTCCATCTACATTTATGATGCAGGGAAGTAGTTGATTCTTCTCCGAAGTGTTCAACTTTTCTGGTATAAATTGGCATCATTCAGAGCTTGACTGGGTTTTTTCCCTATGGCTTCTATGATATGAAGTCATCTGCAGTCAGCAGAATGAGCAGGAGGGGTCTCAAGGTCTGGCTTACATTATGAAGTAATATATATTGCTGTCTAATTGGTCCAGTTGGATAATTTGGGTTGAGAATCTGTTTTTATCTAAAAGCATCATTTTGTATCAGTGGTAAATACAGCAGGTGGACAAAAAGTCTAGAAAATCTCTTGAGAAAAGAGAATTTTTAGAGAATTTTTATCTTCTTAAAATCAAGCAATGAAATACTAAAAATGATTATAAGAGAGAACGATTTATACCTTGGAACAAAACAGGCATTCTACAACGCTTTCATCCTCTGAGGTTATAAATGTGCTGTGGTCTGTTAAATATGCCATGGACAAATTGATAATAGTAGTCCATCTTGGGAATCTTAAACTGCTACACAATTCTTTTTTAATGTCCTGTAAGACAAACTTCAGCATTTTTATGACAATATTGAATATCTTCCAGAAGATAAGAACTGTATGTGGCTTAAAACTAAGCCTATTTTATTACATTCTGGATGGCATTTCACAGAAGGCAATAATCTCTGTATTTGAATTTTAATAAAATAATTTCACCGGTTCCTTAGGGCCTGTACTCCCCTCCCATCTTCAGTTGAAAACCCATCCACGGAGCACACCTGGAACTGACTCCTTTCCCCACCTAAGAATCCAAGAAACGTCCTTTCTTATTGTAAGAATTATGACCTCATACAAGGTGAAATATTCTAATGTATAACGCTGTATCACAGGGGACATCAAGTAACTCCGTTCTCTAAGGATGTGAACAAATTAAATTTGTGCATTCCACTTGAATAGAGAAGTCCTGTCATGGGATATAAATATAAAATAGAAAGAAATGCCAAATGCACTGAAATCTTATCAGGCTGAGACAAGTATTCTAATTGTATGAGAGAGAAAAAGAACTGCAGTAACAAGGGCCCTTAATGCCTGCAGGGAAGTCTTTGATTTTGTACCTTTCCATCTTGTAGCTCTCTGCACTGAATACCCTTTTCAGTTTAACTTAAAAGACCTTTAATAATTAAAAAAAAAAAAAGAGTGGTGCTATCTTATTTAATACGAGAGTCAGTAATATGTAACAATCAATGGTATTTTTTGTTCCTTCTAAAATAGAAGCAGAGTGGAATATCAGCCTTGTTGATTTTATAAAGGCCAGATCATGTTTTCATATTCAAATGTATAAGTGGCCTTAAATAATGGTAAAAATGTCAATGTTTAATTTGAATGGTGTTACATTGACTTTATTAAAGGAGTTTGTACTGTATACTTGTAACTTAGAAAACAAGCAATCGTGAGTAGAAGCCATACATCTCAGCAAACCATCTTATTATACAAGTTTTCTTCAAGTGTTGGGATTCTTTAATTCATTATCTTAATCAATAATTTCATTATTGTCTTTATTGCATGCTTTGCAGATTAGCTATAGAGCTGGATGGCCTTATACTTTTTTTTTAAATAAAAATGAAATTTCTCCTAGGGATGAGATAAAGATAAGATAACCTCTATTGTTACTTTTCTGTGTGAACAATGATGCCCATTCTCAAAAAAATGCATGTATCATGTAGTTTCCATGGTAGCCTAAAAAGAACAATATTGTTCTCCCCAGGCATACTAATAATCCATGTATAATAAAACAAATAATTTACATTTTTAAAAAAACATTTCCAATAGGAAAACATTTAGGTTTATGGTACATGGTGAAAATAATTTATTCACTCTGGTTATATCAGGATAAATATACTGAATATAATTTTTACAGAATATTATAGACTTGGTAATATAATTTAAATAGATACTTTTAATCCTGCAAGGAAAATCTACACAAAAAATAGAGATTTGGATGCATTTGTTTTCAGGAATGTGTGCAAAGTAAAAATGAATTTCTTTGCTATTGGCCATTTTTCCAGTTCTGCTTAGTGGACAAGGCTGCTTACATTTTTTAAGTATCTAAATTACTTTCATGTAATTACATTAATTAGCTAGATTAATGTAGCATAGTTAGATTCTTATACCAATATTGTGGAAGGACTCATTGGGTGAAAGGACAACACATTCTTATATTTTTATAGTTTTGTAGAAGAGAAATGTTTATTAAAGATGCACTTTTATAAACACAGCAAAAGTTGGACTTTGAAAAGCAGGAAAGGAAGAATATTGATGTTTTAAAACTTCAGTGTTGGAGAAAACCACTGGGAATACTATGAATAGTACAGAATACAAACAAATGATCATTAATAAATCAACATGGGATTCTTACTAGAAGCACAAATGACTGGGTTCAAGTTATACAAGTAGTCCTTGACTTATGACACAAATGACCCCAACATTTCTGTTGCTATGTGAGATAAATATTAAGTGAATTTTGTCCCATTTTATGACCTTTCTTGCCACAGTATTAAGTGAATCAATGTGGTTGTTAAGTTAGTACCACATTTGCTAAGTGAATCTGACTTCCTCATTGACTTTGCACAAGGGGAATCGCGTGACCCTGGGATACCACAACCATCATAAATAGGAGTCAGTTGCCAAGCATCTGAATTTTGATCAGGCGATGCTGCAACAAATATAATGTGAAAAACGATCATAAGTCAATGCAGTCATAAGTTGCAGTGCCATTGTAACTTTGAATGGTCACTAAATAAACTGTTGTAAATCAAGGATTACTGCACTATTTCAGACACATTAAGTAGACTTAGATCTCTAGATAATGTTCTAATGCTGAAAAAGGTGGGAGGAAAGAAAAGAATAGGAGGACCAGCATCAAGGTGGATGGACAATCAGTTACAGTGTTGATGGGTGTGCCACTGGAAGACATAAAAGATCAGATTAGAGGCTTCTCATCATGGAACAAATTTATCTATGCATTCTTTAAGAATTAACATCAGTTTAATGGCATACAATCATTCAATATATATAAACTTTTCATCTGATAATCCACAAAAAGCGTTACAGCTCCATTAAAAATTAAATTGATTTTATATGTTGTACCAAGTCACAATGTACTTTGAGCTTAATTTAATATTATATATGAACCAAGCCATACAATAAACCATGATTAAACTATGCGTGAACCCTATTTAAATGTCTGAATGATGCACGAATGAGAAAAAATAAGAATAAGTCCCAAACAGAAGCATAAATTTTCTCCAGTCCTTTCCCTCTAAAAGTATTTTGTTCTGAATTATTTTTTAAGCAAATGAAATGAGTCAGAACATGAAGGAATGTGATTACTGTCATTTCCAATTACTAACTTTTCAGCATGTATTATTTACACTCCTGCTTGGTAATTCATTAGGAGCTGTAAAATAAATCACTAAGCCTTTTCTTCTTTTGCACAGAAAAAAGACATAGTAATAAAACTTAGCACTTAGAGATGAAATATATAAAATAATGTTGAAAACTCATGAAATTGGTATGCAGAGGAAGAGGTTTTTGTGAGATTTAAGTGGGGATATAGATTAATCAATATTACATTTATATCAAAGTTTTGTTAATGCATCTATTTTACTTAAATTGTTAAGGTGTTTATACATGTGCATATGGACACTCAGAGGCGTTTCACATTTGTAAGCAGGCCTGCTGCTTCTAACAGAGATATAAAAGAGAGAACTAATCTATCATGTAACTATAAATTAGATCTTCTGTTAACTCTTTCAACTAAGAAACTAAGAAACATGTTAACAAAATACTGGGAAGATTTTCTCTTTTTTGTTGTTTAGACCACTGTATATATCAGTGATACTTCTTACTAATAAAGGTTCTTAGTGATAGTACAAATCTAAAAGCATGAAATGATTACTACACTAATACACTCACCTTGTGTATTAGTTTTATTCTGACACCAGATGGCACTATTCACACAGATCATATTCTCATAAAGTGTCAGTTTAGGTATTTACACCCTATTTCCTTGGGCATGGTGGAAATGGTAGATTCCCATGGATCTTCTTGCCAGAATCCCATAATCTTTCAAAAGAACAATATGTCTTAGGTAAACAAATGTTGATATGAACATTTTATGTAATTAGTCAAACTTTTCTGGAAACTCTTGGCTCAGCATTACTGTCTAAAACCATACATGGTTCTCTGCTGTATCATACGAAAAAGAACTTAGCATTTAGATATAAAATATGCTCAATTTGAATGAACACAGAGTTAAGTTTTGTTTTAAGATTTTTGCAAAAAATGGGATTATGCATTTTGTTCTTTATTTTAGTTTTGAAATAAGAAAACAAATATATTCGGATATATTTTCTTTTTCTTTCTAAAATAGAGTTCAGTGTAAAAGTAACTGAAACATAAAAAGCAATTACATAATACATCATTATCCATATACAGCATGCTTTTAGCTGTAAAGTGTCCAGTCACGCCTGCTCTAGGTGCTCATCCCCATTTCTTAACCAAGGGGAACCAGTGTTGTCTAAAGACATTTGTGTGGTCATGTGATCAGTATACACCAAGGCTCACAGAATACTCTTAACTTCCTACCAAAGTAGTATCTATTTATCTACTCCTGTTTGCATATTTTTGAACTGCTAAGTAGCTGGGGCAATTAATAGGAGTTCTCCCCATTGTACAACGCTTGGGTTTTGATTCAGTCTGCTGAGCGATCCCACTCCCTTCTGTTTTAGCATACATATAAAGCAAACATATAAAGTTTTTAGGTGTATCTAAAACAGGCTACTTGCAACAATTATACCAATCTGATTTTTATTTATGCACTATATTTATATCTCAACTTTGTTTTGTGCAACTTAACGTCTTATATATAATGCTTTGAACTCCTACTTTCTTGACAATTACCTTGTGTGGTAGATTTGGATGAGTAGATTTGGCCATGGTCACCCAGCTGACTTCCATGGGAAGGGAGGATTAATGATCTCCCAGTTTCTAGTCCAGTATCATATACTAAAACTGACTCTTCTCTCAAAATAACTGGTCAATTTTGAAAGTTTGCAAGAAAAAATAACCTGCTTTTCAAATAAATGTATTTTGCCTATATTATTTATTTTCCTGAATTGATTTGATTAACTTGTATTCCTTGGGAAGGACATTGAGCTTTCACCTGTTAGAGAAATTTCCAGGCAGATGTCAAGAGATCAGCTGACTGCAGTAATTTAAATCAAGGATGGGGAATTTGAAGCCAAATAGATTTTTGAAATATAGCTGCCAACATCCTTCATCCATGGTATCTTTCACAACTAGAAATCCATAGCTTCTTTTTCCATAACATAGATACTAATGTTTGTAGAAGGATGAATAAGTAGACTACTATAAAGATACCATTTAATATGGCAAAAATATATATTATATGATCCTTTCAGCATACTGTTGGTGTGAAATTACCTTTTATAGTGGGAAAGTCTTCCCAACTCGCCTACTATAATATATACTTTCCTAATATATGTCTATTTTTGCCTATCTTAACCAATACATAATCTCATACAAGGTGCTGTATGCATAGGATCTCTTGATAATTAACATTCACTGGAATAGTGAAACATTAGCAAGTAGACTTTGGGTCTCTTTCACTTTTCAAATATAAAATGAAACACAGATTGTAGTAGCTAAATAACTGCACTGATTTACTATTTGGAACTCAACTATTTCAAATTAACTATTTACAGAATACAGAATAAACAGAGTTGTAAGGAACCTAGGAAGTCTTCTAGTCTAACTCTATATTTCAGACAAATGGCTGTCCAATCTTTTTTTTTAAATCTCTAGTGATGAAGCATCCACAACCTCTGTAGGCAAGCCATTCTACTGTTCTCACTGACAGGAAATTTCTCCTTAAGTTTAAGTTGGATCTCTCTTTCTTAAGCTTCCATCCTTTACTTCTTGTCTTAACATCAGGTGCTTTAGATCCCCTCCTTCTGTGATAGCCCTCAAATATTAGAGGGCTGATGCCCCTTCTCTTCATTATATTAGACATTCACAGTTCCCATAACCATCCATTGTACGGTCTAGTCTCCAGTCCCATAAAGATCATTATGATGATCTTTGTTGCTCTTCTCTACACTCTTTCTAGAGTCTCAACATCTTTTTTGTGTCATCTATATATGTAAAAGAGAAGTGTGGTCTTGTGGTCTTGTGGGTATGTCCTCAATAGGTTCTTCCGTGCCTGCACCAATCTTCCCCAAACTTGCCACGCAGCTCCCTTACCCTCTGGAGATGAACACTGGGGAGGGTCAGATATGCCCCCCACACCTCTAAGCCCCCTATAAATTCACTTGAACTGCCCACCCCCCTACCTAACCTGACCAGCAAAGCAGCAATTTTCTCTCCTGCTCTACAAGGGGTGCCAGAGAGCAGCTACTGCACATGTGCACTACAATCCTCAAGGCAAAAAACCATGACCGTTCCCTGCCTGAAGCCTTCCTTCTTGCTGCTGGGAGGTAAGTCGCCTGATCGGTTGGGCAGGGATTGCTTGAGCACACCCGGGCAAATCCGGGTAAAAAGCTAGTGCTGACTAAAACTGGATACAGTGTTCCAAGTATACAGTATAAAGCAGTACTAACACTTCACATGATCTTGATGCTATCCCTCTGTTGATGTAGCCTTGGACAGCACTGGCCTTTTAGCTGTGGATAAATTAAATTTCTCTTTATCTCCTTAGATTAATGCAATCTTGCTGGATTAAATACAGACAGTATTAGCTAACCAAAAATTGCCACCCAAAAATTATTCAAGATAAATAATTTGGATTTCTTTTTGTAAAAAGCAGCTGAATGTTTGGATGTCAAGTGATCTTACTAGAGGGTGTCCTTGATTTAATCTGCTACAGATAATTAGTTACAAAAGCCAGACAAGGAAAATTATATGAAAGCAATGTTAAGAGAAATAACTTTGACCTCATAATATTTTCTGGCTACATTTCTAATTTGTAACAGCAATCACAGCTGTACAATTTCCAGACATGACTCATAGTTCATAATAGTTTCTGATCCAAAAGAGAGGTGCCAAACTGAGATTATTCAGACTTCATCAACTGTAAGGTCTCCTTTCAGTTTGTGGAACTTAGAAGATTTATATCTGATATCTGTTTGTTATTTATTACTAATGAAGTTCCTATACAAAGCTCAGGGGAAAGACAGAGTTCTAAGGAAAATGCTTCAGATAGATTGGGAAGGTTAGATCTGAAGTAACTCAGAAATTATCGCTTGTGAGCTGATTCATGGACCTACTGTCTTAATGATAAATTGCATTTCTACCAGTTGATAGTAAACAATGTTCATAATAAAGGCATTATCTGAAAAAGTATATAAGTTGAACAACATTCTTATAAAGGCCATTAAATATCATTAGTGGCTAACAAATATTTCAGACTAACTTATGACTAGCTGATTTTTTTTTAAAAAAAGAAGTATATTCTTCTTCTAGAGGGCCTGCAAAGTATATTTGCAGGCCTTCTGAAGTCCCCGGTGCCGCCTCCCACACATCTGTTCTGGCAAGGCCAGCTG
>JANHGC010003185.1:232434-246822 GCA_027560395.1 Boaedon fuliginosus | reverse complement strand
AGCTCTACCCTGCAAGGGCTCCTCGGCCTCCGGTGGTCTCAGGAGAGCACGAGTCACCCTAAACAGGGCGGCTGGACAACAGTCCGCGGACGCGATAAGAGCGGTATTATATAAGCAATTGCAGATTTTGCAATATGGTATTATATAAGCAATTGCAGATTTTGAAGTAAGGACTCATGGCTAAGTCCATGCCTTACCAAATCAGTATCATCTGGATCATACTGGATATAGACTCCTGCACAGATTTCTGTGTACACACACAGAGGAGGGTTCCCATTAGGTGGAATAGGACAAATAGTAGTTGGCATATGACATAAACAAGTTGAAAAACAAACATCCAATGTTGTAGGCCAGAGGTGTCCAAACCTGGCAACTTTAAGACCTGTGGACTTCAACTCCCAGAATTCTTAATGTTGCCAAGTTTGGACACCTCTGTAGTCCATATAAAACAGAAAGCAGTGTTAACAGAAGACCTGTGCAGAAGACCTATTATAGGGATGAACTGTTTATTTTACCAGGCTGAACATTAAGTGGTATAAAGAAGTTCAAATCTGATTTCCTTTAATTTCAAGCTTGTATCCCTGGATGCCAATGCAAATCCCTCTTTGCTCAATTTGATGTCATTTTAAGTACATGATCAGAGAAATAGTCCCCTGCCCATAGCTAAGGTTCCCAACTTACACTTATTTAGAAATAAGTTATTGTAAAACATTTTTTTTCCTTCTTTACCCTTGTGCTAAATTAAGGATTGAAAACCCTCTGAGCAGAGAGAATACATCTCTGTTTTCTACAAATATAGGCATATTGGTATACACATCCCAATGCCTGTGCGTAGAATTTTAGAAAAGTATTATCTCTCAGCCCGTAGCAATCCTGTATAGAATTTGGGAATAGGTGCTCTGCATATATGCTAAAACCATTATGCTTATTTATGGTTTTTGTTAAGATTCATTAGATTTATTTATTTATTTAGATTTATACCCTGCCTCATTTCCCCAATCAAGGGGAACTCGAGGCGGCTTACAACAATAAAACGATTGATTTCATCCCAATCAATTTTTAACAATCACTGTTTTTCTATTGATTAACAAAGATGTTGGACAATACATCAAGCAAGTCGGACATTTTACACCAACTTCCTTCCTTCCTTCCTTCAATTTCTGTAGATACCCATCTCAATCAATCACCTTGATTACAATCCCAAAAACATAAAAACAATAAAGAATCATTTTAAAAACAATAAAAACATCGCAAATAAATAATACTTGGCCAGTTAATAATAAAACCAAGAAATAGGGCCCTTAACATTTTTAGCACCCCAGGCTCAGGAACACAGCCAGGTTTTTAAAGGTTTATGAAAGGCCAACAAGGTTGGGTCCATTATAATCTCTGTGGGGGAGGATATTCCACAGAGCAAGGGGCCAAATTAGAAATAGATTTGCTCACCCATAATATATGTTACTGCCTGAACACATTGCCTGAGTACAAGTTATTCTAATTAGAGAATGTTATTATATTTGAAATTAGCATTTAATACGAAGGCCCACTTTTCACTAGCATTAATTCATCTGCCTCAAGAGACATATGTATTTCTATTGAAGATACCTAAGTGCAGGTTCTTTTCCCATAAGTATATGTAATGCTGCATGAAATTTGGCCCATACATCATGTATATGTAACACCTTCTGTTTAGTGACCATAACTTACATTAATGAGAAAGTTATTTGTCAGGGGAAAAAATGAGCTTCAGCATCTGTACCTGAATCTGAGCCACAGGGTTCAGATTATTAGGTGGCTAACTTATATAAAAATTTATTTTGCCCCTGACAGGTTTTTTTGTATAGTGACAAGGTTTTTGCTATCTATATTTCTGTAACGGAAAAAAAAAATGAATCACTGTCACTCAATGTACATTTCTTTCAACACCAAAACATGCACTATACAAAGCTCTAAGACAATCGTGAAATGTGAAGGCAAGATGCAAACCATGCTCTGGTTTAAGGTATGATTCATGATGTAGCTGTCCTGTGAATCATGCTCCCTTTCGCTGCCCATTTCTGAACCTGCTATTTTCCCTCAATTATGTCTATTATTTACTCTATACACGCACAGACGCACACCGGAAACACACACACATAAATACATAGGCATATTTAATTTAATGTAGGAGCAGATATTAAAAAATGTTATATTCTATCATGTGGTTTAATTGCTACTATATCCTGTAAAAGAATTATTCACTAATCTTTCACGTTTAGCTTTATTCTTTTAATAGCTTTTCTGGCTGGTTAGTTAGTAAGCTTATATATTTTAAGAAAACTACCTCTGAGTTTTCTGCTCCTAGTCAGAATTCACTCTCTCAAAGCACTGTGAGTGGGCAAACTGATAATTTTTTCCCTGTTTTCAAAGTAGATCTGCCAGTCTATGTTAGCTTACTTCTTCAACTCTTCACTTTAAAATGTACCTCTCCCCCCAAAAAACCCAATCCCAGAAGCTATAACTAGTGCCTGTTTTTAAGAATTTGCCTGACTACATTGCTACAAATCACCTGTCAGAAAAATCGAAATAACACAAAATCCTTGTGAACATCTCAGTTTTGTTACCTTGTAACATCACAACATTGTCCAATGCAAACAGTTTTCTTAGGATTCAATATCTGGCCAAATATGGCACATAATCCTTTTATGATTCCCAGAGATTAGGAATGGGTCAATTTATATCGGAATCTGCAAAAATCTAAATAGTCAGACTTTGTTGTATCCCTGTCTTCTCTAAAATTCCATTTACAAGGCCATATATCGTACCTATATTTTATACAATAGTATAGACATCTGATTTTGTGTACTAGTGATATGCAATGAAAGTGAAAAAGTGGATATAATTTATCACATTGACTACCTGCGAATTCTTTGCATTAAAACTGAATAAGCATAAATAAGTTCATATTGTCACCAGCAACTGGTCACACAATATATAATGGTTGGGGAGTTAAAGTAAATAATTGGTACTTTAAGCCTTGTAGAATTTTAAAGCATAATTTGCACCCCAATAAAACCCACTTCTTCTCCAAATCTTATTTTTTTCTCATTTTAGGTGAATTTAGATAGGTAATAAAATAGATGCTTGAAGTCTTTACAGGGCCATAGTGTCACCAACCATGCCCTCTATGACCTTCAAATACAGCATGAAGACAAATTGCTGGCTAAGAAAGGTTGTTCATCCCTATAGTATATCAGAGAAACAGGACTGACTTTTTCATACAATTTCATTTGTCTTTCATGGCCAAGTTCAAAATAGTACCCATTAATCTTTGTCCTTATCCAATGCAGAAAGCACACTGGAATTTGTTAAAAGGAAGAAGCTGATGTTCAGGAAGCTCAGGTATCCTAAAGGTTTTCCAGCATAACTTTATACAAATAAGTGATTAATGATTTGCAGAGAGAGAGAGAAAATAGATGGCTCCAGTATCATGCCAATTGAGTTGGGTGAATTCACTTTAACATGTCCCAATTTTTGTATTAATCTTAAGTCTTTCTGAATATGAATATTGATTTCTGGACTAACTGTTCAGGAAGTCTGGGTCACTCTCTGCAGCTTGTTTCACAGTGACAATATGGGGGCAACCAGCCAGCTTTCTAGAAAGTTTTATAATATGAAACTAAAGCCAGGGGTTGATATAGAGCAGTGATTGCAAACCTTTTCGGCACCGAGTGCCCAAACCAGAACGCACGTGCATGGAAAACCGAAGACCATCTGGCCAGTATGTGCATGCCTGATTTTGGAGGGTGTTTTGGGCCATTTTTGGACCGTTTGGGCTGAAAATGCCTCCCAAATGTTGTTCCCTGGCTGTTTTCAGGGCCAAAAATGGTCTGAAAAACAGCTTGACCGTACCAAAAATGGTCTGGAAAATGGCCCAAAAAGTGGCCTGCTTTGGGCTGTTTCCAGGGCTATTTTGCCAAAAAATGCCCCGAAAACAGCCTGAGAAAGGCCTATTTTTTGGCTGATTTTTGGGCCATTTTCCAGCGCTCCGGTGCCCGTGAAAACCAGCTGGCCAGAAACCAGAAGAGCAGCTGGTGACAGCACGTGTGCCCACTGAGAGGGCTTCGTGTGCCACCTCTGGCACACGTGCCATAGGTTCGCCATCATGGATATAGAGGCATTTGGCAAGACTTAAGGCCATGAGGAATGCAGTAGTGTCAGTGATCTATCTTTACAATACAAAAAAGACAATACGACTAAGATGTTCTGGAATGAAATGATCATTTGTTCATTTAGGTACCTACAATTAAATAAACTTTGAAGGGATAACTATAATTCTCAGGGTGGGATAAATAGCGTGGTATTCTAAAATAAAAATGAGAAATAAATACTTGTTGCTATTTGTAAGCATGGTGGAATTAAACAATAAAAAAATAAGCAGCAACTAATCGTCAAATCTTTAAAGAAGAAAGACTTTTTCAATAAATGTATTCACAGTTTAAATCAATGTGTATTGGACAGCAGATATTCTAACAAATTGTGTCACATTTAAATTATGAACTGTCCAGCTCAATAATGTCATATTTACTTAATAAAAGAATTATCTTTGTTTGACAATTACTTTTACAAAGTTCCATAAAAATGTGGTAGATATTATTTTCCATTAGTATTAGCTAAGCTAGGCAAGCAAATGATAATCCTGTACTGCTGTCCAGAGGACTTAAAGAATCTAAAAGAAATTTGCTGTAGTAAGAAAATAATACCACTGAAGTACATGAGGGAATTAAAGTTTAACTAATCTAAGTCATGGGGAAGAATTCCAATTGCAAGAATCCACAGACAGTAAAAGAATTGAGGGAAAAGGTCTAAATACAGAAAATGTATGGATTTTCTCTAAATATAAACTCCCTGAAAATTAACATTCACGGACCAACACATTAACAAGGTTTCTGTGATACTCTTATTTTCCTCCTTGCCTATTATTTGTTCTAACAAACATGATTATAAACTCCATTTCAAACTTAATCCATGGTAGTACAGTAAAAAGAGCAGCAGCTATATTTCTTCTCTCATTCTGCATTACTGTCTTAGAAACCAGTTGCCTTTTTCAAGATCCAACTTCCCATTTTAAGTTGGGCAACTCTTCAGGGGTGACTATCTAGCACTTGTGCCTATTTGCAAACATTTTGCTGCCAAAGTTGCTCAGAGTTATCAAAGGTTTGTCACTTGGTGGAATTCATGGCATTCACCTTGTAAATGTCTTCCTTGTAGACCTTGTAGACCTTCCTTGTGGCCTGTAGTATGGTTTCTGCCACCTTTGGTCATCGCACGTATCTGTTCTAATTCTTGCATAGGAATGTGTGATGCTGTAACCGGCTGGATCCAGAAATGGTCTATGTTCCACTTTAGAAGGTTGAGTTGCCTGTGGCCTTGAATGAAATTATGGTGTGCTCTCTTCTCAAAGAGTTTTACCTTGTATTAAATATACAGTCCTCCCTTCTGTGAGAAGATTGTTGACAGGGAAGTCGGGGAACCAGTTATAGAGTGCTCTAAAGAAAGCAGATTATCTAGATGCCTTTCAGTGAAAATTCATGCCAGAGCATGCAATCAAGGTATCATTTCTATCATTTGTCAACCTGAAAGATGAACTTGGTTGAGATCTAGATGAAGTATATATCTGTCACATTTCTTAGTCACTTTGGTATCATTAACTATGGTATCTTTCTGGGATGCTTATAATCTGCCAGAATTGATAGTTAGCAATAATCAGGAAGGAGTTATCTACCCCATGACCATTATTTGTTGAACATCACAAGATTCAGTACCCTTTTCAATACCTACCTGAAACCTCTGGTGAGGTTATTCATAATTTCAGGATACAGTATTTCCAATATGTTAATGATACTAAAAGCATGGACTCTGCCAGTTACGTAGTGAAGATCTTGAATCCAAATGAAAATAAGGTTTTTCCTTGTTATCAACACTGTTTGTTCTGGAGTTCTTTCTTGAAGAAGTAGTACTCAGTGACTTGGGAAGTCCTTCTGTAAAGAAACGAGGGTTTCTCATTGGGAGGTACTTAACAGAATCTTATTTATTTTATTTATCGCCATTTATTGCCTGCCCGATTCCCGAGGGACTCCGGGCGACTCACAACAAGATGAAACAATATAAAACAATTCATTATGCTTTAAAATTAATTAAATTAATAAAAATATTAACAAATTATTAAAAAATTATTAATTAAAACATTCTTCAGGTGTAGCCCAAATCAGCCCACTGAAAGAGCCATGTTTTAAGGACTAGGCAGAAGGTTAATAGGTCAAAGGTAATCCGGATTCCTGGCGGGAGCCTATTCCAGAATTGGAATTCTGCCAGCAAAGCTGGCTGAGAAATTCTGGGAGCTGAAGTCCACAAGTCTTAAAGTTGCCAAGTTTGGACACCTGTGTTCTAGAACATCCGCTGTTAATATCTACTGTAGACACTTTACTTATTGGATACGGTAGAGGTTTAGTGATTTTAATAAACTGTTACACTGCTGAGAGTATTTAAAATTGTGGCACTATAATGATATTAGAAATAAGCAAGTAGATTTGAGGAAGGAAGGAAGAGAGATGGGTGTTTAACAAATATGAACCCTAAATAAATAAAATGAAATAAAAAGTAGGCTTATACAGCAAAAGTTACAGTATTGGTTCCTTCCTCTGTTCAACATCCTTGGGTTCTTCTCTAACTAAATAAACAGACTGAATAAACAATTTGATGTAAATTATATTTACTAGAATAGAATATGTTTTTGTCTTAGTCCTTTCAGACTAGTCCAGAATTATTGTTGTAGTCAATTACTATTTCTTCTACAGTGGAAGTTTCAGTCAATGAAAAAATATTCTAGTCTTAATATCCTGTCATGTGTGCCCTGACTCTAATAGGACAAAAGGTCAAATCTGCTCATTGGAACAGTGATCAGCCATTTTATAAATTCTCCCAATTTCAGGGTTGAAGAATAGCAAAATGTTTTTAGACTGGGATTTTTTTTTTTAAATTGTGGCTTGAACATAGTTGGCACCATTACAGAATTTACATGTTAAAAAGTGAAAGCAGCTCTTAAACCTATAAAGGAGTCCTGAGCAAGAATTCTATTTCTTTTTATTACTATTTTGTAAGAATTTATTACAGCTATGATAAAAACCTGAGGTTGAACGAAGAAGAAGCAGAACTGATAGAATTCTTTATTCGGAAATAAGCTATAAGTGCTTGCTTAGAGTGCACAAAAAAGTTTTTAATTCAGAATGAACATTTTAATGTTCCAAGTTCAAAATGAATAACACACTTGTTAGAGTTTTATTTCAAGGTAAAGAAAAACCCAGAGTTTTTCTTCCACTTTAGGAACAAAACATACTGTCTAAAGAGTGCTACCCTCAGAAATGTTTTATACTATTCTGAGTACTGGGATGTGTGTCTTCTGATTTAATATTCTTAAAACAAATCCTGCCTGGGCCAGCAGACCAGTAGGAAATTGTTTTTCTCCCTGTTGCTATTGGCTTAGGCTAGATGAGCTGACTGAGAGGAGGGTGAAGTGCTGGAGTAAAGCAGTCAGCATTTAAAGGAGATGGAGAAACATTCTGGATTCATTCCGTGCTGCAGAGAGGGGGAAAAAAGGAAACTGCTGCGATAAATAGTTGTGCCTAGACCAATACTCCTGCTGCTGTTGCTGCTGCTCTGGTAAGTGTATCTGGAGATTGCTCACCTCTGAAACAACATCTACCCAATTATAATTCTACTGCTCGGTTGCAGTTTAATAGTATACTGGTTGGTAGTTGGAAAGAAAAGAGATAAATTCGTACTTTCTGTTGTTTTTCAAATCATACTGAGTTGCTCAATCTTCTTTACACATGTTTAAAGCTGATTATCATAGGAGCCCAACTATTTGCTTCAGTTTATATGGACATTTCATCATTGTGACTCTGAGCAATTAACAGCAATTGAAAACGCAAACTACAGCAAAATAATTATTTCATGGTAACACACACAAAAGCAATCTGTCAAACACAGTTCCTCAATATCTGCTACAATTGTTCATGAATTGCACTTCATCATGTGAAATATCAGTGGCCTTATTAACAGATGTCATAGATTTGGTTATTATTTCTATTATATTACGTAGATGAAGTGGATTCTAGACTAATTCTAGATTCATTTCAACCAACTAATGTTCTATTATTATGACCTCACCAATGGTGGTATTCAATTTTTTTTACTACCGGTTCTGTGGGCATGGCTTGGAGGGCATGGCTATGCTGTCGGCCAATCAGAGGTGGTATTTGCCAGTGTTGGCCAATCAGAGGTGGTATTTGCCAGTTCTATGAATCAATCAAAATTATCGCTACCGGTTTTCCGGAACCTGTCAGAACTGGCTGAATACTACTTCTGGACCTCACTTATAGAAAAGGCCCAACCTGTTGTTTGACATAACAACATATAAGACATGACAAGGCATTTGATCTTGTTACCATTTTTTTAAACTGCCAAGACAGTCAAACAACCATATTATACCCTTACTTCTTTTTTAGAAAAGTTCATGGATGATCTCCCAGAAAAAAAAATAGATTTAAAGGACAACCAAGTTCTGGCAACATAATTTTACACTGTAACAATGTGATGGACAAAACCATTGGCTAATGAATAAGCATTATGCATATCTGCCTATGTGACCCAAGTGTAAAGGGGATCATAAATAAAATAATTTATTCTATTAGAGGACATGCCCGATTGTAGACGGCTCTTGTTAAAGAAGAGATGTCATGCCTAGGAGAAACAGGTTGATATGCTCAGTAGACATTCAGCTCCCAGCAGCATGAATAGCTAAGACCCCATTCCCAGCATAAGATTCTTGGCAAGCCAAAACACATTAAACACCTTTGGAGACAGCATGGTTGCTGCATTACTCAGGAAAAGAGAGACACTACTGCCTCAGTTAGAAGGATCTGTGATAACATTGAGCAGGAAAAGGCAAACCAGAAAATCTGCTCTTGTTCTGGTGACTCAATACTTGCTTTTTGCAACAGTGTCCCACGTGAAAGATTTCCCAGGTAGAGCGTGAAAATCCAGCTGAAGAAATTAGTAATAATATTATCTGGAATTCTTATATACCAAATATACAGAGACATCCACGTTTGTATTTTCTAGATAACCTGAGAGTATTTTTACCTCGATCAGGGCAGTGAACTTTTTAGCTTCATGTTTAATACCATTTCCATATCATATAAAAACATTCCGAGTTATTAGTGTAGTCTTTATCTTAAATGAAAACTGCTAAGTTTTCCAGGTGCAGTTTTCTTTGTGTTGGCATGCTGTCTTGACACCAGGCTGGCCATTTGTTGTTAAATTATGGTACAAGCAGTTCATATTGACTGAAGTTTTAAAACCACTTTTAGGTGCAGTTTTGGCCCCATGGGTCTCTCTGTGGCTATACAATTGAGAATAGTTTCATTGATGAGTATTATTATAGCCATTGTATGAAGTGGAATGCAAGACGCTACTGGAGTTTCTTCCTTGTACAAAATGCCTCATGAAATTACACACAAAATATAAGTCACAATTATCCTTAGAAGATTGTTGGTATCTTTGTAGATTTTATGGTTATCACTATTTAGATTCAAGCATAGAATGGACTGTAGAAATAACAATTATTTTTGAGATTTAATGAAATGTAATAATTAAATGTCACCCCCAAATTAACTTACGGTAGATCAAGATATTGCTTACTAATGCAATTTAACAGGATTATTTCTTTATTCACTCTTGCTCTATCAACAATTTGATTTTTCATGTCATGGTGATATTTAGTATTGTCAACCCACAAATCATAATGTGCCATATTTATTAGAGTCCATATTACATTTTGATAAACATATTTCTATGAACAAGGGAGCATATTAGAAATAAATATTGGACTATTGTAAAATTTGCATTTTTCAATCCATTATTTCCAGCCTCTAAGGCTGTATCAAATATTGATGAAAATCTACTTTTTAAAAAATTAAAATATGTCTGAAAGGTAGCAAAAGATATTGTAAGTTCTATTTGCATGAGATTTGGTTTTTCAGTCATCTGTCTTCCATAATTCTAAAAGCCCTAATACTATTATAACCATTTATTATCATAATGCCTTACCACTTCTTCATGGGAAATGTATCTTCTGGGGACTGGAATATTGTCTGTACATCCTCATAAGAGCTATGATGTGAAATATTTAGACTTACTGTGACTAGATATTTCAACGATTGACTGCAGGACAAAAATGTAACAGCAAAAGGAGAGCAATACTTTTTAAAAAATGGCAACAAAAGAATAGGCAATTTTTTTTTTATTCTCCAGAATTCTTCACTGGGCAAAGTGAAGTTTCTTTATTGCTGATGCATACTCTGGAGCTTGCTCTTTTTCAAACCAGATTTGTTTTTCTTCTATATCCCAAGTATCACTTTTACATTGAATATACGGCAAATCTCACGTCCAGTTTAGCAAGTGCCATTTCTAAATCAAGGCAGTAAAAAAATTAATTTGAACAGTTGTTCTGTTTTGTTGTGCACTCTTTTACACTGCTATTTTGGTCAGCGTCTTTAATGCATTGCAGTGGCCATTGCAATGCATATAATGGAAAGTTCATTTCCCTATGTGTTCCTGAAGGAAAAGGAAAGACTCAGATTGCCCTGATCTAATTTCACTTACTTTTATAGTATAAGCAGATTGCCAGATTCTCCTGCATTTATAAATCTCAATATAGACACTTCATGACTTAAGTTGGAATGGACCAAGCGGAGATTTTGTAAATGCTGTAATTGGGACATCTCTTTTTTTTCCCTCACTCCTTTTCCCCACCCTCCCTAATTATTTTTCTGGAAATTAGAATTGAGATTGGAACCACCATCTGCTTTTCCCTTCCAGTTGAAGATTTCTTAAACTGGCAATAATTTATTTTTTTATCTTATATCTATAAAAAAGAAGTGCTTGTCTGTATGTGCTCTATGCAAACTTGCAGTTATCCACCAATCTACCTCCAACTTGACAGATAGATATCTAAGCATAGTAAGATCAGCACTGTAGGGGTCACCAAAGGGTAGGCGGCCTTTTTGCCCCTTTTGGGGGGCAAAAAAGGAGCAAAAATGAACTAGGAGCAACTCTCTACTGAGCGTGTGCAGTTTTCCCTCTCTCTACTGAGCGGGTGCGGTTTTCTAATTGACTGAGGCACCATATTCAAACTGCGGCGCCATGTTTTATACATATAAATTCCAGATTTGCCCCAGCGGCGACAGGCCCAAGACACACAGAGCAGCCCACCTTGCCAAGTAAGGTTGCCTACGATGTTGGAGGTGGTGTGGGGGCTTAAGAAGGCTGCAAATGGCTGCAGCCCAGTGCCCCTGTCAAGCCCCAGCTGCCTTTCCTCAGAGACGGCCTGGCTGGAATAGAAATGTGGGAGGGGGCGCCGGGGTCTTCAGAAGGCCCGCAAACCCTGTGGCACAAATACACTTCTTTAAAAAAAAAACCTCAGAAAGGCCAGATCATAAGCTAGTTTATCTCTAAAGTTAAAATACAAAATTGGGGGCGGGGAGAAAAAACAAGCAAACTTTGAAGGCTGACAATAAAAATAGAAAACAGGTGTACAAAAAAATAACAGATGACAAATATATCACTAACATATTAAACATAAAATGTCAACCCTGGTTGAATGCTGAAAAATATATCTAAAATATCTGGTGTGTTCTTCCCCCTCCTATTACATAACAGGTGTACAAGTAATTAGAATCTTTCCCATCTGCTGTATATTTAATAAAAATACTATGTTGCATAGAAAAATGTCACCAATATAGAAATCTATTAATCTATCAATCTATCAACCATTAATAGGAAATAAAAATGGGGCTGGCCATGAAGAGCACTCGGAGACTTCAACTGGTACAAATGCAGCCGTGCGAGAGATCAAGGGTGTACCCCGGTGCACCCGTATAACACCGATCCTTCGCGAGCTGCATTGGGTTGCCAGTGGTCTGGGTGCAATTCAAGGTGATAGTAACAACTTATAAAGCCCTACATGGCTTCGGAGCGGGATACCTTCGAGACCGCCTTCTGCTACCGTATGCCTCCCAGCGCCCAGTGACGTCCCACAGAGTTGGTCTGTTGCGGGTCCCGTCAGCCAAACAATGTCAGCTGGCGGGTCCCCGTGCTAAAGCCTTCTCTGTGGTGGCGCCGACCCTCTGGAACCAACTTCCAGCCGAGATCATATTGTTGTTATTGTTATTAGCCACCTCGAGTTCCCCTTAACCGGGGAAATGAGGTGGGGTATAAATCTAAATAAATAAATAAATAAATAAATAAATAAATAAATAAATAAATAAATAAATAAATAAATAAATATGCATCAGTCCTTTTCTGAGATATGTACATGCACTATAACACGTTCCCTCAATTGTTCAAATTTGGCCTATTTTATTTGCCCTGGATAATAAAATCAGAAAAATTGTATCTGTTTCTGCTAGAACAGTGGTGGTAAACCTTTTTGGGGTTGCGTGCTGAAAGTGTGTGTATGCAGCTCTGTGCCCCTGCATGCCCCCTAAGTCCACATGCACGTGTGACCACCAGTCTACGCATACATGAGCCGCAACATAGCTGTTTCTGCTCTTCAGCTGTGCTTTAAAATGTGGTAAAATGGATGGGGGGTTCCCGCATGCATACGCAGAGGAGTGGTGGAGTGCAAGGGGCGGGTCACATGCACAGGGGTGCATGTGCCCCCCATCCATTTTACTGTGTTTTAAAGCACAGCTGAGCTGCGGGATCAGCTGTGTTGAGGCTCTCACATGCACGGGGGGCAGGGGAGTGCTCCCCCGCTCCCTGAACTTGCACGTGTGAACCCTCCATGCTCCCCCTGCCCCTCCGCACATGCACACGCAACCCCCAGAGCTGCAACATAGCTGTTTGCGCTGTGCCATAGGTTTGCCAACACGGTGCTAGAATAAGACTCAAGAAGCTGGTGAAATAGTTTTCATTTAGTAGTCATGACCACTAAAAGTAGAGCAAAGTTGGACCTCTGTGTTGAAGTGTATTTGAATAAGGAATTTTCACAGCTTTGAAGTTGGTCCCATAGAGCACATAGTTGCCCACAAGTGATATTGATATTTCCTCCTTGTAATCATTGTCTCCTTCCTACATACTGCCATTACTCCCCAGTCATTCTATTTCACCTATACCTCTGCCCACCTATCTGCCCCTCAGCTACAGTTTATTCCTATGATAATGACTATGGGACATTTGGTTCACATCACATTAAGGCCTGAAATTTCAGCATGGCACCAGAGTCACTGACTAATTATTTCTCTTTTTACTGAAGTGTGTTAAAATATATATTAAAAAATCTTTAAAAAGCTAAGTCATGCTAAGGGGTTCATTTTAATGCAATGCAAATTATAGTGAATTCAACCATTGGGAATGGAGGCCAAACAGAGGCACTGACAAGGCTAGTTGAGAAAGGGTTGCTGGCGTATGATGAAGAACAAAATGCTGTCTCTCTCCATATATTAAAGCTGACTGGATAGAACAAAAGCTTGCAGTGAGACAAAGTTTAGGAGGAACTAGCCAAAATATGGTTTGCTTTTGCCATAGTGTATTGCCCAAGCTTAGCAGCAAGTGGTTTGTTCAATGGACTATGACTTGGTGCAGCAGAGCATGAACCCAGTGAAAGTGTGGAAGGTTGCACACTTTCACCCTCAGGATAATTACAGACTTTTATAGAACTTAATACAGGCAGATAGGATTGTACAATCTACTGATTCATTCCTCTAATTTATTCCTCATCTCTATTAAATGTGATTAATGTAAGTAGCTTTTTTACTACAGGTGATCCTTGGCTTGCAACCATTCATTTGCAACTTTCTTTGACATTACAATGGCACAGAAGAAAGTGACTTATGACCATTTTTCACACAAATGTTGCAACATCCCCATAATCATATGATCAAATTTTGGATGCTTGGCAACCAGTTTATATTTATGATGGCTGCAATGTCCTGGGATCACATGATAATCTTTTGCGACCTTCTGCCAAGCAAATGGTCAGGTATCATCAGTACGCTGATGATACCCAGTTATACATCTCGGTCCCGGTCAAGCTAGTGAAGCCGTGGAAGTGATGTCCCGGTGCCTGGAAGCTGTGAGGGACTGGATGGGAGCTAACAGCCTCAGACTCAACCCAGACAAGACCGAGTGGCTATGGGTACTGCCTCCGCGTGGTCCAGTTGAGATCCCATCATTGGAGCTGGGGGGAGAGAAATTACTCCCCTCAGAGCGGGTTCGCAACTTGGGAGTCCTCCTGGATGCACAGCTACAATTTGACCACCATCTTACTGCTGTGACCAGGGGGGC
>JANHGC010003185.1:179506-192045 GCA_027560395.1 Boaedon fuliginosus | reverse complement strand
TCCCTAGCTACATAAAGTTTGCGAAGCACTGATTTAAACCATGCTGTTTCTATGTTGCAAGTCAAGTGACAGAAATAAAACTTTACTACCTTGGTTTTGTGGAATACATAAACCCAGGCCTGTGACTTTGCTTGCTTTGTGCTATAATTCTGTCAGCCTTTCCTCTCAAATTCCATTCCTCAAATTTTGAGATATTGTACTTCTTCCCCTTCCTTCTAGTAATCTGTAAAAATGCATCCTAGTTCTATTGCAGGTAGTCCTCAACTTATTAAAATTTGTTCAGTGACTATTCAAAGTTACAGCAGCACTGAAAAATGTGCCCTGGCTCTGACCATTTTTCAGAGTTACGACCTTTGCAGCATCCCCATGATCATGTGATCAAAATTCAGATTGCTTGGCAACCGACTCATATTTATGATGGTTGCAGTGTCCCGGGATCATGTGATCCCCTTTTGCTACCTTCTGACAAGCAAAGTCAATGAGGAAGCCAGATTCACTTAACAACCAGGTGACTAAACTTATCAGCTGCAGTGATTCAGTTAACAACTGTGACAAGAAAGGTTATAAAAAGGAGGAAACTCACTGGGTAAATGTCAACCCACTCAACCACGGAAATTTTAGGCTCAATTGCAGTAAATCGAAGACTACCTGTACCTTGTGCTACTTTAACAATTCTGAAAGTCAATTTCTGAGGCTGAGAGTGTGTTGAAACTACATGGTAAAAGTCACATAATCATACTAGAGTTCAAGTTTATGTGGGGTACAGAAAAATATAATTAAATTTATATGATTAATGTAATTAATTCTTTATTAGGTACTGCCACTATGTTTGCTTCCGTACTTAGCACTGAAAAAAATTCTATCAGCATAATTTAGTAATACATTCAATTGAGTTCAGTTTTAATATGAAATGTTGCGATCGGCACACATTTTCACACAGAATTTTATTGCAGCTAAAAAGCACTGTTACCTGACTTCTTCCAATTGGTGTTTTAAATTCCTTGGTTGTATAGAGGTTATTCTCTTTCAGCCAAGAAATTTCCCTGAAACAGTTATCATTTGAGGATTAGTCTTTTGTTAGATTATTTCTTTCAATAGGGTCAGAAGGCTTACATGGATATTAACTCTACTATTTTCAAAGTTGAAGTCCTTTTTTTCCAGTAACTTCAGTGGCTTATTTTTTTTAATCAGGCACACATATTATTGAATTTGCCCCTCTTCCCTTGTAACAAAATACCAAGTTACAAACAAGCTAGCAAATACCAAATGGGATGCCATCTGGTGCAATGAACAGAATGTAACCAGTTCCCATGACTTCCAAAATAAAATCTGAAATGGATATTCATTAGATCCTCGAGTGGCTTACAAAACTGCCTTAACACTGGATGGCAATTACTTTTGACACTGATTGACTTAAGATAGTTTAAACAGATTATTCCATAATGGCCAAAGCCTTAATTTGTTTGGATTGTTCTTCATGAGGTTTTGTAGCATTTATACACATTAAATGTGTTAAAATTTAGAAATGCATCTATTTTTGTACACCAAAGGTTAACACATATAAAAGAAGGACAGAGGAAATCCTACACTATCCTAGCACAGTACTATTCTGTTTTGTTGGTTGCTTAATTCTAATTACTTCAGATTACTTTCCTTGTTATAACAGAAGCTAATGCACAGACAATTGGCACATATTTGTACCGCAACTTGAAAAACACCCATGATTTTTTCATGACTGAATATAAAAATAAATGTAGAGAAATGGATTTATACCCCAAAATCTTCCAACAGATTTTTCAATATTTTTTTTGTTAGCACACAAAGATGGGATCATGCAGATAAGACTTATTATCTTCTTCATGTATCAAAATGTCTTAATAGTATAGCTAAAACATTTAAATTTTTAGATCAAAATTCAGGAACACTTATTTTCTAGAACATTTAACTTATTCTATTTATTAATTTACCATACTTCACATTCTATTCTTCAGTTCTATGAATGTGTGACATCCAACATGCCAGATATATAACCTCAGTAATGTTTAACACTTCCTGTTATAAAATTTTTTAATGCTTCTGATGTATTTTATTCTTCTCTGTCTGATTTTCACCTTGTTGCATTTTGTTTGATAGTTACTGAAATCTGAAGCCCTACATTACTGTTACATACTTGCTGTAAAAAGGTTAGAGACAATCGTTGAGTTATGACCATTCATTGACCACTCAATCCTTGAGTGACCGTTCAAAATTACAATAACTCTGAACGAGGGCAACCAGTCTGTGACGGATCAGTTTGCAAAGTTAAAGCTGTTGCAGTGTCTCTACGGCCATGTGATCACAATCAAGCACTTGTTTGCAAATTACAACATTACAGGGAGCCACAGTCATCTGATTGCCATTTGCATCCTTCCCTTCTGGCTTTCCAGAAGCAAAGCTAAGGAGAAGCTAGCAGGGAAGATTGCAAGTCCCTCTCTCCATTTTTTTTCACTTGAGGAGCCCTATTATGGAATTTGAGATCTACAGACTCTTGTACTCTATAATGCTCCCCCACTGCCCACAACCTCCATTAGCCCATCAACCCTTCATAGCACCTACCCATGGCAGTCTCTAGCTCTGTAGTGTCTGAACAGCGTCCCTCCAACTGTGGCACCCATGCAACTATTTTTGCTTAACAACCCTGGTGATCCTGGCATTAAGAGGCAACTGGGACTGGCAGGATTGCCATTGCTAAGCAATCCAGTCCCTTGATGTCACAGTTTACAACTGCATGACTTAGAAACAGAAAATCCAGTCCCAATTGCTATATAGGAGCCTTGGTGGTGCAGCGCTTAGAATACAGTACTGCAGGTTACTTCTGCTGCCTGCTGGCTGCCTGCAATTTAGCAGTCTGTATCTCACCAGGCTCAAGGTTAACTCAGCCTTCCATCTTTCCGAGGTGGGTAAAATGAGGACCCAAATGGTTGGGGCAATAGGCTGATTGTGTAAACCGTTTAAAGATGGCTATAAAGCACTGTGAAGCAGTATGTAACTCTAAGTGCTATTGCTATTGTAACCTGAGGATTACCTGAATCTACCACAGGAATCACCTCTAAATGCTTAGTGGCACTTATTCAAATAATGCTTTACATAAATGTCCTGAATAGTAAGAATAGCTTCAGAACTGTTAAAAGAAAGCCTTAGGTATGTAGGCATTTGCAAATTGCAGACTTGATTAAAAGATAAAATAGAAGAATCCAAAGTAGCTGCTTGTTAGAAATATAGCAGTTAAATCAAGTATCTTAAGTATCTTAATTAATATCTAAAATGATTAACAGAGAACAATCAAGTTGGGAAAAGTATGATATATGCTACTAACAGTTACATCAAACTTACAAGACTTGTAAAATTATTAAAACATGGCTGCATTATATAAAGAAGGGATGCATTGGCCTAGCGGCTTAGGCTTGTCAACTGGAAGGTAGGAAGTTCGAGACCTAAGTACCACATGATGAGGTGAGTTCCCATTACTTGCCCAAGTCCTGCTCATCTAGCAGTTCAAAAATATCCAAACGCAAATTGATAAATAGGTACCACTTTGGTGGGAAGGTAACAGCATTTTGTGTGCCTCAGTGGATATCATACTGGCCAAGACTAAGCGGGAAAGGGCCGTACCAAAACGTCATAAAAAAGAAGAGGGTTAAACACCTTTTTAAGAAGAAACAGGATAGTATCTTGAATGATTTAGATATATGTTTTTAAATTTCCTTGTCTTCTTAGCAACAAATATAATCTCTTATTTTTTATTCTATAAGAACATCTTGTTATTGATAATTTTTAAGATAAACATTAACTATTTTTAATATTTTAGCATTTCAGAAGATTTAATACATTATTGTTTCTAATAGATAATATTACAGAAGAATTGAAATAAAATATCAGGAAGAAATGAAATAAAATTTATATGTAAAAATTTAATTAAGGAAAATTTTGCAACCAACCGAAAGAGACGTTTTAATTTCTGTATTATGTAAAACTAATTTTTAAAAAAAGAAAGTTCGGGTTATACTAGGGCTCTCCTGGTCCTGGAAAACAAACAATAAATAATGTCTGAATTCTCATTTTTAACTGAGCTTTTAAAAGTAGCTTAACAAGGGAGGGAAGAAGAAAACAGAAACAGAATGAATGTAAAGCCTTATTTATATTAATAAACCTTTCAAAGTCTACATTATGCACTGATACCTAGAAGGAGGAAACAGATTTAAATTTAACAAAGGAATTTTGTTTTTAAAAAATAAAACCATACAGATTTTTTAAAAACAAAGTCTATAGTCTTCCAGAGAAAGCAGTTAGAGCTTAAACAATTGAATATTTATCTTACCACCATCACTTAAGAAAGTATTGGCTTCTGCACTATTTTTTGAGTTAGCCTAATAAAGGTGGTGCTTAATTGGGCTTTTGATATGATAGCTATATGGTTTTGATTAACAGCACCCATACTTTGCTCCAGAGCATCTTGGATGACCTTCAATAAATTATAAATTAGATGTTCCAAACCGAGCAAGGTACACAGCCTCCCTTGCTACATTCAAATATGTATGAGCTAGATGCAAATATATACCAGCAGAATAATGAATATTCAAAATAATACAATCCTATTTACATTGCAAATGAGTGTTATTCTCTGCTTTGCAATGTGGCTAGAACTAGAAAATAGAATAAATACTGATGTGACATGTTATGAAGATTATGAAAGCAAGGCACATAAGTTGTAGGAGTGTTCATATATTTTGTACCATATATTTTCTGTGAACAATTTAGAAATCATTTTGAATTTTTGTTATAACAAAAATCAGAAAATAGCAATCTAAATAAAGCAAGTGTAATATTAATAACGATGAAACAATAAATAACAAGACATATTTTCAGAGGAATTGTTATGTTACTGCAGCAGAAATTATCAAGAGCCTTACAGCACCTTCAAATGTTACCAATTAATGGCATAAACCATGAAATAGAAGTCTGATCATCAGAGGAATTCACTGGCAAAGCATTATGGATCAGGCTTTGTCATAGCTACCTAACGTTGCTTCAAAAGATGCAATCCTGGCAACACTGGTATGCCTGGAAATCCCTAGGAATTTAGGAACTTGGTCTCACTTCTCAGTACTTTAGATAGTCAAGGGATTAGGCTACTTAGCATCATGTCTCGTTTGTGCTAGACTGCCAGAATATGAAATTGTAAGAAAGATGCACCTTGCTCATCTGATTACTGCCATTAAATCATCATTTCAAGTCAGCTGACTAGCAGGGAGTGGGAGAAAAAGAAAGATGTTAGGTTGAAATGGAGCATACATGAGACATTGTTTGTCTTTTCTTAAACCACAATTCTTATAAATGTCTAAGCTGCATTAGAAAAATAAGAGCATAAGGAAACTGGACAATGGCTCTGCCAGACCCAAACCGTGCCTCTTCACTCAGAACTGGGGGGGAAAAGTTAATGTGCTTCAGAATAGTGCTTGGGTATTTGCATTAGGTGTGGCTCCTTCACTAGAACCATCTGGATAGAACATCAAATTAAATCCCTGTAGCTGAAGAAGCCTCTTGTCGCATGCTATAATTTAGGGTATGATTAAAGTGCAGTTCAGCCCATTGCAAATATGCAGACTCAATTTGTATCACTTGGGTTGCCTCTCTGCCTAATTTAAAAATTAGTGCCAAGGAGCCCAAGAATGCAAAACCTCTTTTCAGTAGCAGCAAATTGAAGACAGAAAAGAAAGGAGAGAAGATTGCAAGTTTGCTCTTTAGGCAGTGCTCAGGCTTTGCTTACTGCTCAGCACTATTTCTACTGAAGCTATAGATGTACTGGTACTAGAAAGCTTGAAAATAAAAGGCAGAAGAGGTCCTATCCTTAGCACCAGATTGGAGAAGGCTAAATTCATGGCAGTGGTTATGTAAGGCATTGTGCAATACAAAAATGATGAACTGCATGAGATACAAGTGGCGCACAGGTCAGAAACTGGTCATGAGTATATTGGGAAATAGGGAAGATGGTAAACACAGGCTGGCTAGTTAAAACCATTTTTATGAAAGTATAAATCTTTAAAAAGAGGAGGAGATAAGTAGAAAAACATTTGCAAGAATGACCAAAAGGAGAAATAACATTAAGAAAAGGTGACAAGAGAGCTGGAGGGTGAGGCAGAGCTGTATAATTTTTTTTGAATAGCACAACAACCAGTCTTCTATAATGGCAAGAATAATTGATATGACTCCAAAAAAGCCAATCTCAGCTCATACTTTTGAATAAGGTTGCCATCTGATTGTGGGAAATGGTTTATTCCTAAATCTTTCACAAAATCTGGATTAGCAAAAATATTCAGGTGAAAAATGTCACTTGTCTGGAGATAACAAATCTCATTCTATCAGTGAAAAGTGTAGTTAAAAGCATCACACGGAAGCTTGGATGAGCAGCTGTAAGCCATCATTCAGTTTAACTGACCTCAAAGCAGATGAAAAGCAATGGAACAAAAATAGAATAAGTCACTTTGCAACTTCTTGAAAGATGACCAGAATGCAAGGAAATAATCATACTATCAGGAAATTATCTCCGGGAATTTCAAAGAAAAATGACATATTTGATGCAATGGATGAAATGTTTGTTTAAATGTCAGCTGGTGATTAAGAAAGAAAACCAGTCATTTGTTACTGCTATTGTTACAAAAGCCTTGCTGATATATTGCAAAACCATCAAGACAGAGGTCAGAGGTGCCATCAGGACAGAGGTCAGAGGTGCCATCAGGACATGCAGCTGCATACCATTTTCTTGCTACTTCAATTACTTTTCTATTTCTGTGGTCTTCTCTTTTCCTTATGTATCCAAAATTATTATGAGGATTAGAGGAAAAACATATCATTTTTTTAAGCACTGGGATGACAACAACTGACTTCTGAGTGCCTTCCAAATGTGGAAAATCATAATTCTTCAATGGAGATAATAGTGTCCAAAATAATGGAAATTTCTGCAAATAAGAACACGGAATGTTTTCTTACTACACTTTCTTTCCAGGGGGTGGGGGTGGGGGTAGCTTGTCATATAATTGATAAACACCTCTATTTCTCAAAACAGTCAGACAGAAATATCAGCCAAGACAAAAGTGGAAGTTTGGAATAAAAGGAACAGCAAACCTTCATAAAGACTTCTCATACTGTAATTTCATTTAATAGTATGATGACTGTATGTTAAAAGCATCCTTAATTACTCTTTTATGTAATGTTAGCTACCTGCATTGCCAAACATTTTGGAAGCAATAGTATCTTCCATTACTGCATCAACAAAGATCTCCGATTCAAGAATTATCAACTAACCTTTCTAGAAAACACTCAACAAATCAAGAATTAGAACATAGTGTCTTTTGAAAATCAAAATTCAGTAGAAAGGAATTTTTCCATAAGAAAATGCTTTTTTTTTTAGAAAACATTTTATTGGTTTAAAAACACACATTAAAAACATACAAACACACAAATCATACAAATTCTATATTACATCATATTCATCCTGTTACATGTGACTCCTCTTTCCCTTCTTTCGGATTTTCATCCAACATTCTTACTTTGCTTGTTTTATCTTCTTATCCATCCACTTATATACCATATCCCAACTTTCATAGTATCTCATTTCCCCCTTATCTTTTAACAATAATGTCATTCTGTCAAGTTCTGCGCAGTCCATAATTTTTTTCCTAATTTGCTGGTTTATTGGTAGTTCTTATTCTTCCATTCCTGTGCATACGCAATCCTGGCTGCTGTCATTATATGCGTTATTAGGTACATCACTTTCTTCTCATATCTCTCTCTATAAATCCCCAATAAAAATGTTTCAGGTCTTAATACCACCTTAAGTTTCATGATTTTCTCTAGCCATCTTTTTATCTTGTTCCAATATTCTTTTGCCCGTGGACACGTCCGCCACATATGAAAATACGTTCCATACTCCCCTCCACATTTCCAACAATTTGGGGCCAAATTTGAGTTCATCTTAGCCAATCTAGCCGGTGGTAAGTGCCATTTGTGAAACATTTTCAGAAGGTTTTCTTTATATGATGTTGCCAATGTTATTTTGTAATTCCATTTCCAAATTTGATACCATTTATCTAGTTCAATCGTGTATCTGAAGTTCTTTGCCCAGGTTATCATTGTTTCCTTCACCACTTCTTCCATTTTTCTATCGAGTAGAAAATTATAACCTCTTATTACCTTATCGTCAGTTTTTAGTATTGCCACATCTAGTTCTTGCAAATCCTTTGCTATTCCCGGTTCTTGTTTATCTTTTTTATATTTCGTCTTAATTTGTGTATATATCCACCACTTTATACTAATACCCTGATACTTTTAATCTTCCTCTGATTTCAATTCTCCTACCTCTGTTAAGATTTCTTTATATGTGGGTTTCTGTCCTGGGCCTAGAGCATTCGGATATACGACCGCCTCCATTATTGATATCCACACTGGCACCTTCTCATAATATTTTATTTTTCTCTTACTCCATACTCCATATAACATTTTCCTAATTTTGTGTTTCAAAAACACACCATTTTCTCTCACATTATCTTGCCACATATACGCGTGCCAACCTTTCTGCAAATCGTGGCCTTCTATTACTAATAACCTCTCGTTACTTAGTGTCATCCAGTCCTTTAACCATGATAATACAGCAGCTTGGTGATATAGGTGCCAGTCTGGAACGCCGAACCCACCTCTCTCCCTAACTTCCTGCAGCATTTTTAATTTAATTCGCGGGTTTTCCCCAACCAAATAAAATCACTCATTAATTTATTCAAATCTTTAAAATAGTTGTTTGGAATTTCAATCGGGATATTTTGAAAGAGAAAGAGAAGCCTGGGGAGTACATTCATTTTAATTGTTTCAATCCTTCCTAGCATCGACAGCTGTAAATTTTTCCATCTTTCTAAGTCCAGTTTAATGTCTTGAAATATCTTCACATAATTATCTTGTCCAATTGTTGTACTTCTAGCTGTCAGCCAGACTCCTAAATATTTTAATTTCCTAATTACTTGTACTTTCAATTTCATCTCTAATTCTATTTTCTGATTCTATTTTCTGCTTTTCTGCCATATTTTTAGTTAATATTTTTGTTTTTTCCCTGTTTATTTTTAATCCTGCCACCACCCAAAACTGCTGCAGAAGAGTTGTTTACAACATCCTGGCTGGAGCTATTCCCAATGAAAGAAAAAAGGAAAGATATGTTACTAAAAGAAGTAGGAGCTGTTGCTTACACTACAGTGATAATCTATATATCTATAAAAGAGAGGTGGGGTGCAGATGTTTGTTTGTATGTGCTCTATACAAACTTTTAGTTCTGCACCAATTTAGCTCAAATTTGGCAGTTAGATAGAAAAGCGTAGTAAGATCAGCGCTGTCGGGGTCTCCAAAGGGTAGGAGGCCTTTTGCCCCCTTTTTGGGGGGACAAAGAGGACACTCTTCAGTAACAAGCAGCAACTGTCTACTGAGCATGTCCAGTTTTGCCTCTCTTTACTGAGTGTATGCAGTTTTCAAACTGACTGAGGCACTATATTCAAACCTCTGAGCACCATGTTTTATACATATAAATTCTAGATTTGCCCCAGAGGCAACAGACCCAAGACACATGGAGCAGCCCACCCCACCAAGTAAGGTCTCCTGTTGGAGGGGGCACAGAGGCTTAAGAAGGCCCGCAAACGGCTGCGGCCCCGTGCTGCTTTCAAGCCCCAGCTGCCTTTTCCCAGAGACGACCTTGCCGGAGCAGAGATGTGGGAGAGGGCACCAGGCTGCAAACGATGTGGGAGGGGGTGCCGGGGCTTCAAAAGGTCCACAAACGATGTGGCGCAAATATACTTCTTTTAAAAAAACCAAATCTGAGCAAGGCCGGGTAATCAGCTAGTATTCCAATAAAGGTAAAATTCACAACAAACAATGCAAAACTATCTGCAGTGAATTAAGCTATTCCCAGAGCTAGGGATACAATCCTTACAGGATCTCAAGTGGTCAGTTTAGACATTATACCTCTCTAAGCACAAGTAGAAAAAACATATCTTTGCTAAAGGAGGTTACTTTATTATTGTTCAAGAATCAGAAAATAATCGAAGGAAGGTGATAATTGTATAATTGCTACGAAGGCCAAGCAATCTAAGTAGCTGCATTAAGTTTGGGAAAAAGTAGTTGCCTTAATGTTTTGAATACAGATATTTTGTACCAGCTCCCATGAATAAAACACCTTCTTTGAAGGATTGGCACACTCATGGCACAGGTCAATTACAACTGAATTGAAAATTAGCTATTTAACTTAGCTGTGTAACCTTACAAGCTTCCATTGTTCTTAGAGTTGCAATATTTTGATTATAAATAATAATTTACTTTATATTTTTAGTCTCCTATACTGTATTCCAGAAAGTTAGGAACTTTTTAAATTGTCATATGCAGCGAGGGAAATGGCACATTTAATATATTGATACTCTGCATGATCAGAGCTTGGATTTGAACCCATTTGAGAACACCAGCGTATTACAGTAATAACCTACAGAGCACTAGAGTTCTTAAAATCAAAAGAACATGAAAAAGGAATCTTTATCAATTCCAGCTGTGGATAGAAGACACATTTTAAAACATTAAAAGAACTTCCTTTCAAGACTACAGGTTCCTGCCTGTGTAGCAGACTCCCTACAATGTTCTCATTTAAGGGTCTGATATGACTGACTTCACCTGGAAAGTTACCCATTATTGGTTGGCAGTAGATAAACCCATCAAAAGATATTACAAATAAGTAAGAATATATCAGAAAACTGTGATTATCCTATTCCTGTCAGGGTGGAAGTCAAATAGTTATCTGTTAATAGATTTTTTAAAAAGGATAACTATTTGGAAATATATGTTTTTTAAATCAGCAACTTTAATCTGTGGCAGCGGATTTGATAATTCATAAATGGTAGACTTTATTGATCATCCATTTTGGTCACTCATTTTTTTCTTTTACATGCAATAGTATTAAAGCAGAGGAACAGGAACTAGAGGGTATTTTGCATTCAATTCCATTCATTTATTTTTTTATTATTATTACTGGGAACTGCTAAGAATGACAGAAAGCCCAAAAAAGAAGCTTTGAAAGAAAGAAAAAATAAACGCAAGAAGTGGAACCCAGTCTAATGATAACATCAAAGAATAGAAGCAGTTTCTGGTGTCCTGTATATCTTAGCACAAATATATTCTTTCTTCAGTTTGACCTATTCCTTACTAACTAATGGGTTCATCTAAATGCTGGCAACAGGAAATTTATAATGTGGCTAGAAATAAGCAATGCTACCAGTACTTTCAAGAAATTGTCTTAATATCTACTACCATCTTCACTGCTGTTAGTATCTGGTTTCTCTGCCAGCAATGTCTTTGGAGCTGCTAAATAATAATATATGCTAGGGCAAACAAGAAGAAATATGGATATATTTTTTTTATTCCCTTTCCTACATTTTCTTCCCCTTACACAAATCCTTATTTGTAGAATGATTCTATCTGGCTTGCCAGAATCATGAATCTATTCATAAAGACTGCTCATTATGAGTGGGTCTGTTGTGGAGGTTTTCAGAGGTAGACATAATATGAATCAGACAATAGATCTTGTAGTGGCAGCCTGCATTATATGATGAGTTTCGCCCTATTTGTGAACCAGGGCAAAATATTACCCTTAGGTACAGTAGTTTGGCTATGAAGTTTTTGATAGCTTACTGAGGTTTTTAATAATCCTGAGTTGTATTTATTTCTACTACCTGATGACCTGGCCTTGCTCGTTTTTTTTATTTTTTTAAATTTTTTGAAAGAAAGTATATTTGTGCCAGAATGGTGCAAGCAGCTGAAGTCCCTTTGGGGGTGAATTGGAGCCTTGCAGAATGCTTCTCCTCCACCCTCCCCCACTTGCCTCAGCTAACCTCCGTTTGAAAAAGTGGAGTTTTAAAACCTGCCTCAGAGGTGTTCTTCAGGCTTTCTGGGGTGCAAGCAACTGAAGTCCCTTTCAGGCTGAATTGGAGCCTTGCAGAGTGCTCCTCCTCCCTGCTCCCCCCTTGCCTCAGCTTTAAAAGTTGCATTTTTAAAAAAGATTTTTAAAAAGGGGCTGATCTGCACTTGCTCGGTAGAACTTTTTCGTACTGTTTTTGCTGATGGTGGGGAGGGTCCCCTTGCCACGCTTTTTGAGAGGGGGAAAGGGGCAAAGAAGCCAATGACCCACCCACCCCAGTGCTGATTTCGCAACCCTAAGGAAGGTATGTGTAAAATTTGGGCGAGATTGGTGCAGGGATGTGGGTTTATATCGAGCATACCTGTCAAGTTTTGGATTTGAAAATAAGGGAAATTTTCAGGGCATGGCTTGGTCATGTGACTGGGTGGGCATGGCTTGTTGGTCATGTGACTGGGTGGGCATGGCTTGTTGGTCATGTGACTGGGTGGGCTTGGCCAACTCAACATCATTTCTTTGTCCTAATTACTGTTTTAAGTATAAAAAAGATACATTTGTTTATTTTATGCAT
>JANHGC010003185.1:135759-150384 GCA_027560395.1 Boaedon fuliginosus | reverse complement strand
AGCAGCCAAAATATTGATGCCAAGATCGCCAGGGGTCAAAATGAAGGGCAGCAAAGCAGCTTCAAAACAGCAATTAAGAGCTGTCAAAAAGTATCAGCAGTCACAGCGGACCGCCCAGAGGCAGCACACAAAAAATTAGGTGGAGATGGTCCGTAGGATGATAAGATGGTGGCCAACTGTCAAATATCCAAAGGGCATGCAGAAGGCAAGACAGCCAAAAAGCCAGATAAACAAATTCAACAGCGCGGGTGGCAACAGCCTACTTCACCTATGCAACAGACCAGCAGGGAGAAACCAAAATGAGTAGTAGTCATTCACTGCGCTATCGGCAGCTTCAGTTTTGGTTGTAAGAGGTGGGGCGAGACCAGCCATAAAAATCAATCTAGGGTCGGGATGAGGGGTGCAGGACGAAATGAGGTGGTGGAGAATGAAATGAGGCAGTGGGGGGGGGAGGATTAAATGAGGCAGGGGCTGTGGAGCTGCCCCATGCATCCTGCACTGGCTTACCCGACAGCACCACAGCCAGGCCATCAACATCCTGACAACTGCTTGTCCTTGCAGTGGGGGCTCAAAATACCCTATCTGAAGGAGGGAGGAACAGGGAGAAGAAAGAGGGGGAAATGCTTTGTCACCCAGGCACTGAAGTGCCACAACTGCTGCTGCAATGAGAGAGAGCAAGAGAACAATCCTATCCAATCTTTGTGTGTGTGTGTGTGTGTGTGTGAGAGAGAGAGAGAGAGAGAGAGAGAGAGAGAGAGAAAGAGAGATCTGATCTAACCTCAGTTATACCAGAGCTGGCAGCAGTGTGTTCTCTCTCTTTCTCCGTCTCTCTCTCTCTCTCTCTCACACACACACACACACAAAGAGGTTGGACCAGATCACTCTCTCTATCACCCCATCTCATGGCGGCGGCACCAGCCATGCTCTCCATGGCGGCCTGCAGCGGATCTGAGGTGCCAATGCCCTTCAGGCTCCTGTGTCCCTTTATCTCCTGCTGCAGTCAGCCTCCAAGCAGTCGCCACCTCCTATGTGCGTGGACGGGGGCAGGGCATCTGGCTGGACCAGGCTTTGTGATGAAAAAAAATAAGACCTCCCCAAAATAAGCCTGAGTGCTTATTGTGGGGCCCAAAAGAAAATAAGACCAGGTCTTATTTTCAGGGAAGCACAGGATATACACCTTGACACCTGCCAAATAAGGTATACTGACAAAGTATTTCTCAAGTACCTTCTGGCTATTTGAGCCTGGAAGGGGAAGAACAGGTTGAGATTCAATCCCAGCAAGGTAGAGTGACCTATTCTTTTTGTCTTTTAGAAATATACTCAAAATCTAGCTCTCCTTCGAAGCTAGGGAGGCTGGATTGCTGCAGTAGATGTTGGTTGTGAAATTAGTTTCATTTATTATGGATTGATGATTAATGACTCCTGGATCTATAAGAATATTTTGTCCATATATGCTACATTCTGACTGTGAGTGTAATTGGAATCTCTCAACTCCAAGCTGCTCCAATCACCAATAAACTACAAAAACTCTGGTTCATGCATTCAACTCACAAAAAGCAGCTGTCTGGAATACATGAGTGAAATCCTTTGATCTCTCCTTTCTCCAGAGAGATTTTGTCAGACAGAACCCATCCTGTGGCCATTGATTTTGGCCAGAATATGGTTTTCACTCTTTCAGGGACCTTTACCATGTTTTCCCCAAAATAAGAAGTGGAAAATAAGCCCTAGCATGATTTTTCAGGTTGCTCATAATATAAGCCCTATTCCAAAAACAAGCCCAGTTAAGATCATCAGTCAGATGGACACATTTCGTATCATATTTCCTCAAAAATAAGACCTAACTAGAAAATAAGCCCTACTGCGTTTTTTGGAGCAAAAATTAACATAAGATCTAGTCTTATTTTTGGTGAAATAAAGTAACTTGCCATTTCCTCACCAGAAGTTGGAAGAAATCAGCTTTCTAAGTTCTTTCATGGGATGAAATGTGTTTCCAATGTTCACTTGCATCTGGAGCAGATTTTATAAAAATGGAAAAAAGACTTGGTAATACATGTTTAAACATTAGCTAAAGATTAATTTTCATACTTAAGATCTGATATATTTTATGCTGACAAATATTATTATTCATGGAAATGGCAAATAGAAGGCAAATTACAAAAATATGATTTTTGGCTGAAACGTTGAAATCCCTGGGCAAGAACAGCTGTCATAGTTCTAAAACAAAGAATTCTTGATATAGAATTACCAACATTTTTAGGAACAGTAAGTTCCAACCAAGAGTACAATTGGGTCATACAACATTTATGTTAAATGAGGCTTGTATCTTGACAAACTTACAATAATAAATTTCATGGAGTTTAATACTGTTGTAGTTTGATAGCTTGGCACCAGAAAGCTATACTATAAATTTCAAATAATCCACAATTAAGAACAGTTTTTCCCTTGCAAAGATGTAAGTATTAAATCTGAGGATCATGTGTTACTTCAATTTTTATGGAGACATTAAGTAATTAATACTAACACCTTTTCTTCAAACATTTCCTGGACAGATAGACTTTTATGTATAGAAACTTAGGATACTGAAATACCACTTGTTATTGCTAATATTGTAACTGTACCTCATGCAATCCACGCTTTGCTAATAGCCAAGGAGACTCAGCAAAATCACAGGCCTTTTTATTGCACATATTATATAGTGTTTTTGTATGGTCTGGGTCTATGACCTGTAATTGTTCCTTGCTTGCTACACAAAGGTTATATTCGTTACTACAGTACTGGGTAATATTATTTGTGACAGTAGCTGTGGCAGAAGTGTTGGTGACCTGTGTAAACTAGGATAATGTGAAAAGAGAACTTTTAAAAACCTCTTTGCTGTACCTGAATATATGACCATTTTGATACTGTAAAGTAAAGGAACCCACAAATGAAAATAATTGGCAACTGATTTTCTGGTGCAGAGATTGTGAAGCCAAAGCAATAGGAGAATTTTCCTTTCAAGTCTTAAATATTTGGCACTTTGGATTGAATCCCTGATAAACTGCTACCAAATTTTAATTTTAATTTAATTTTAATTTTAATTAAATTAAATTAAATTAAATTAAATTAAATATTTGGCACTTTGGATTGAATCCCTGATAAACTGCTACCAAATCTTCCAATCCACAAAGAATTTTGTTAAACTGGCTTAGAGCCAGTGTAAAGATGGAGAGGAGTAGGTGCAATATTGTGGGTGCAATAAAGAAATATCTCCATTGCACATAAAACTAATAATAATCGGGATATCCAAATGAGAACCACAATTGAGCAACTTTTGTCTTAGAAAGCCATAGAGCCAATGGGCAGCAGAAACCATAAGCTATAAAACAACCTTAGGTCCCTCAATGCAGGACATACCAGACCAGAGCAGCTATGGTCTGTAAAATTAGTGTATAATAATTATGTATATCAATATCGGAGAATGCCTTCAATGGATACAGAGTAAATGCAATCATATATTGATGCACATAGTGCTTGCTTAATATTTTCAACGAACAATACTTACTGTGTTGTTGTTTTTTAATGCTATAAAATGTAAAATTGACCTATTGGATTCCATTAAACATAGAATCATTAGTAGCATTTTTGCATATTTTAATTATGGAATAAAGCAGAACCTACATGAAATAATAAAACTGATGAACGGCAGAACAACTACCACCGTTATATATCATTTATGTAATGGTAATATTAAATCTATCTATCTCTAAAGTGCACTCTAATATAACTAAAGTATTAAAGCTAAGTTGCAGAGATTTTCCACAACTACAGTAAATCCAAGACCAAAACTGAAGCTAAGTATCTCACTCATGTCATTTTTTTATTCAGTGAATACATTCTACAATGCATTAAAATTTCCTATTACATACTGTACTTTATTAATTATTATTTCAAAATTTTGAGAAAATATTAAAAATGACTGCACAAAAAGCATTCTTATTGTTTGGTAGCAATATATTTCAAGATGTTTGTGTTCACAGCTAAGACTTTTAAAGCAAACTATGGTAACTATATTTGCATTGTTTGCTTGTCTAAGCCTGATGACTCTGTATAGAATATCTATTTGAGATCCATTCAACTTCAGGAAATTGCTTATTGTGCCCTTCTTGTCACTAATGTGTCCAGAAAGCACAATATCATAGCTTTTGTTTCCACTATGTCTACCAAAAGATTTATGTACTGATGGCAAATTCTGAATACAAATGAATGTGTGTCTTATATATAAGAAATTACTTGAATACCTGTACTTCATGCACTGCTGACTATTGTCAACATCTGACTGAATCTCAGCTATAAATCTAGAATTAGATACAGGTCAGGGAATAAGCATAGATATAGCAAAATGTTCATAAAAATACGAACACTAAATAGTAAAATAAGGTCTAACTGCAGTGTGTATTATAAAGCTTTCACATGTTAAGTACCTAATTATATGACAGAGACAATAGGCAAATATAATTTTGCAGAACTCATTAATTCAAAGTATTACAAATTTATAATAATGATAACTTATTATCTAAGTTTTACTTTGTGATTCAGCATATGTAACATAAACAGAATTAGAGCACTAAATAACAAGGTTTAGTTGAGATCCAAAGGACTAAATAAATAAGCATTTTTAATCTAGAAGCAAAGTCTAGAATATATATATATCCACATATATTCTATATATAAATTTATATTTCCATATGCATATGCATAAATATTTAAAGAAAAGTCTTCAGGAAAAATCATAATATCTGGCAAATTTATGTGGATTTTTAAAGCTCAAAGTAGCACTTTTAGTTGGGACCAGAAATTGAAAGCAAGATTGTGCAGCTATTTCCACAATAATGAAATATGCTTTGAGTCAAAATTAAACGCATACAGTAGTTGCTGTGATTTGAGATAATTGCACTTTCAAAGCAGACTTAGCAGGCACTCCATAAACTGCCTGCGGCAATCAGGTGTTATAACCTTTTGTGAGTTCTTAGGAATTTTATTTAAGACAAAGCATACAAGACAAATATTATTTTCTATATGTTTATTCATCAAATAGAGCAACACAAATCTCTAGTTTGATCCTAGGTAGCATCCCTTTAAGCCCACTGTTTTGCCTCCTAGCACAGATAACATCAGTAGTACAGCAATCAGCAGCAGCTCTACAGTTTAAAACCAGGTATTTCTCTACAGGAAGCTTCTCTGAAACTTCCTGCTCTCGTGGTAAAATTTGTCTTGTTTGTGTAGTGTACAGCTTTGGCTAAATGTGAATATGATTTATTCACCTATTTTCTATTTAAAGTAAGGGCAATTACACAAGATGATTTTTTTCTCTTTTAGGTGTCAGTCTCTTTATCTTTCTGGCAGAATACGGGCTCTCCTCTGTCTTTCCACAAAGGCCATCTGTGTCGATTTGTCCCACAGCCGTCCTCTTTTTCTTTCAGCGAGTTTTTGGATTTCACCTCCTCATAATCACCTCAGGAGTTTTTCATTATCTGGAAACAACAAATCTTCAACAATCGCCACTCCCTAGGTTCATCTTGATTTGCCAGCCATTACATCTCCATTTTCCCTCTTTCTTCCCAGGAGATGTAACATCTTCACCTGTCATTTCTTTCACTCCTGGTTAACGGGAGCTACCACTTTTCTTGTGGGGAAAAATGCTGCAGGTATGAACATTATGAGAACCTTTTCTATTTCTCTTATCCTTGAATTCTGTTTCAAATACCTGTGAGAAATAGTGGTGACTAAACTTTTCCCAAATTGAGACAACAGTTAAGATGCTGTGACTTCATTTCATCCTGTGCTCAGTTTTTGTGACAGGATTTTTGGTGATGCAAGACCCTCAAGTGGGGGCAATTATTTTCCTTCTTGTTATCAGTCTTTTGGATATTAGAAGTAAAGGCAATTAGGTATTACCTTTAAATTACTTCCCGGCGTTTGAAGGAGATGGTGTGAAATTGCTCTTGATTGATTGAATTAATTATCTCAGAATATAATCTACATCACAGGATCATTGTGAGATTAAAATTGTAAGAGCAATTGGAACACCCAGAACAATTTCTTCTTTAGTCTTTCTGCTTCCATGTTGATTCAATCTTTCAGTCTGATCAAATTTCTCCTTTCTAGCTTTCCTAAATAGGCTCTACATGAAATTTCAACACCATCTCATAGCACAGCTTGCTTATAACTCAAGTAGCAGCTCTAGAGTTTTTCTAGCTGTGCTCTTTCAAATTCAAAGGCTTCCTTGTGCCTAAGTTTTGTTCTCTTCAGCTTTAAAATTCTCTCCTTCTATCGATTTAACATTTCCCAAATGGCAAGTCTAGCTGTCTTTTGTTGTTTTAAAATATTCTAATTACCAATCTGTCACTAATTTAAAAAACATCATTTTTAAAGCAGAACCTTGAAATCTACTTTTCATAGCCTCTGTAACCTTGTATACTGGTTGTCTTATAACTTGTTACTGCTAGTATATATCTGAGTAGGAGGAGGAGAGCTCCACCCCTGCGCAGTCTCTGACTTGCCTCAGAAGAGGGCGGAGCCCAAGTGACGTAACCAGGTCCATCCTAGAATCCCAGAGAATGGACGTTCACGGTAAGTGAACCAACTAACCATTTACCTAGTCAGCAAATCTGTGGATACCTGAGTTTTAGGCTGTTTCTTTTAAATGCCAGTTCAGCCTGTAAAAAGGCTTGCCTTAGTGCTGATCTGATTCTTGTGGAGAAGCCTGATCTGACTTATATCACCGAGACTTAGCTAGGTGCAGATGATAGGGTTCCTATCTTGGAAATGTGCCCAGCTGGTTATTGAGTGTGTCACCAACTTAGATTACAGAGACAGGAAGAGGTCTGGCTGTTGTCATCAGAGAATCTCTGGTGGCTTTCAGGGGTATCACTCCACAAGTGTGTTATTATAAGATTTTTTTGTTTTTGAAGTTGGGTCTGAGGGATCAGGTGACATTGTAGTTGCTGTACCAACCTCCCTACTGCATAGCAGCTTCCCTGTCTGAGCTCCTGGTCATCGTTTTGGGGAAGCTCATAGTTTTGGGGAACTTTGATCTGCCATTCCAGGGGGTGGGGTTGAAGGTAACTGTCTGAGGGTCAGGTTGTCCAGAGCTTGTCTAGAGTTGTATCCCTCTATAGGGAGGCAGATTGGCATGCCCCCAGTGACTAATGGACCTGGATGGGTTTCAGAAGGAACTGCAGGTTATAACTGAGGATCTGCTGTTTAATTCTGCTGATTCCTAGTTGCTGCTTGGAATGGGAAGGTGACTGAGACTTTGGACAGGATTACACTCCTGTGACCTGTCCTGGTCTTGGATATCTTTGCCTGCCCCTCCTGTGGTATATGTCAGAATTCAGAGATGAAACCGATTAAGAAATAACTAGAGTACCACTGGCAGAAGGCAAAAAATGAACTCAACTGAACATGGTAAGAGCTGGTATTATAGCCTACCTCAAGGCGATCTGGGCAGCAAAGTGTAAATATTTATCCAAACTAATTGCATCTTCAGATAATCACCAGATGACCCTCTTTAAGGTAACTCATTATCTTCTGGAGAAGGCAAATATAGAGGTCTAGCTGCAGGCTTAGTTTCTGGAAGATTAAATTGCTTGGATTAATTTCCAGTTAGATGTTGGTGTGGCCCCTGGTCGGTGGAGATTCTTGCCCAGCTGTCTGGAAATGGTTTAACTCTGTTAACTCTTGAAGAAGTGGACAGGACCCTAGAGGTGCTTTTTCAAGAGGCAACTGGACTTTCTGGTTTTTCTTTGAAGATATTTCACTTCTCATCCAAGAAGCTTCTTCAACTCTGATTATTTGGACCCTTTTCAGTTGGCATCCAGGCCTGCATATGGCATGGAAATGTCATTAGTTCTCCTCTTTGATGATCTTGAGTGGGAGTGGGATGGGGTAGTATGTCCATCCTTGTTTTACTTGACATCCTGGTGGTCTTCAATACCATTCATGTCTTTCTGAAGTAGCTTCAGGGTTGGAAATGGAGACCACTGTTTTGCCTTGGTTTACTTCCTTCCTTTGATCATTTTCATTCAGTGTAGATAGGAAGTGAGAAGTCCCCCCTTAGGTTAGGTACTTTGTCTGCTTCTGTTTAACATCTACCTGAAGCCACTGAGTAAAACTGTCATCATTTGCTGAGATATCATTGTGATGGAATGTAGTAAGGAGATGGAAGGAGATGTGTGAAAGTTGAGAGATGACTAGGGCAAGTAAGACAGCCGCTCTCTAATAGTTTATAGAGTATATTGTAGATGTCAATAGTTGAATGCTCAGTCTGACAAGATGTTGTCTATAGGGGTGAAACTATAAAGAACTCAGCTTGGAAGAATCACCATGTGTCCTTCTTGATTTTGGGCTTGCAGATTTTCAGCCTATGGTAAGTTAAGCAATGTCGAGTCCTCCCTCTTGTAATGCTTGGAGACTGTTAAGGGTTGATTAGGGAACAGTGGGCTGAAACTTATTTTTGGTAAAATGGAATGGCTCTGGATTAGGGGGTTTTGGTCCATGGAGATTGGCCATCTTTGGCCCTGGATGGGCTGCATTGCTCCAAATGGACTTATTTGTAATTCAGTGATACTCTTGGACTTGCAACTCCTGCTGAAGGAGCAGGTGGCACTTGTGGCCAGGAGGGCAATTGTGGCTGTGAATTAGCTACACCATTTCCAGGATCAAAAAAGCCCTCCTCAGAATCATCCATGCCCTAGTCATCTCTCAACTTGAATACTTCAATGTGCTGTACCAAGGACTGCCCTTGAAAAGTATCTGGAAGTTTCAATTGGTTCAACATGTGGCAGCCCATATGGTTTTGTGCAGGTCTAGATTTGTACATGTGTCACCTCACTTGCAGGAGCTGCATTGATTGCCAATTTGCTTCTGGGTCCAATTTAAGCTATTGGTTGTTAGCTTTAAGATCCTACATGACTTGGGGCTGGATTAGTTAAAGGATTATTTTTCCCAATTATATCTACCCAATCCACCAGAGTGGGGAGGTATGGTATGTTATGGGTCCATTCCCTTCTATTAATGAGGTCCATCTAGTTTAGTGGGACCAAGAAGCCTTTTCCATTATTGCTCCCTTCCTGTGGAACACTATCCCCACAGAGTTAAGATTGGCTTCCTTGATACTCTTTTGAAAGGCCCTGAAGATATGGTTTTGCTAGTGGGCCTGCAAACCCCAGGCTGATACAGAGTCCATCAAGTGGTTTGTTTGATTGTTGTCATGGGGCAGAGGGCTTGTTGGGTTTTGTATATGGGATTGTACTTCTGTAAGATGATTTGAATCTCTGTCAGTGAGTTGGGGGCAGTTATATACATTTTCTTAATAAAAATAAATAAATCTGCTGCTGCAGTTCTAGACTTCAGTCAATTTATTTTAAAATAAATATAATATACATATTAATAAAGGAAGAATCCCAACTGGATTTTAGTTCATCTTTCTTCCCCTTTCTGCATCTCCAAGGAGAGCCACAAAGAGTGATAATTCTGTATTCTCCTCACCTGCTGAATTGCAACCTTTCCTGTAATTCTACTGACTACAGGTTGCCTACTCTTCTGAATTGACTTTACTCCTGGTGATTTCAAGGATATCCATTCTGACTCAACACATTGTCTCTAAAATATTAAAGTGTGTAATGTGTGTGTGTGTGTGTGTGCTTCAGGAGCAAAAGACCAAAGCTACACTTTTAAGTGATTTCTTATTCATGCCTATGTACAGGAATCTAGTCAATTAACAGCATTATTTTGACAATAGATAAAGAGTTAACAGAATTCAAGAAGGGTTGGACTTGTGGCAATGTAGAGACTCTAGAGTGACTGATTCCTCTTGATTCCTACCCAGATCTTGCCACTCCTTCTCCTGCCCCCCACCTCCCCCCCAACATACACACACACCAAAACCAAAGAATAGAATCTCAATATCAAACTGGGATCACAGGTTGCCCTGCTCCAAAGGCCCATTTTAAAAGTTTTCCTAAAAGATAGCAAAACCAGGCCCTGTGCATTTTGAAGGGAGCATGTAGTATCCCACAACATATGGGCAGCTTCAGGAAAGTGACATTTCCAAGAACTTCCAAAATAATATAATGTAAACTGCACATTTAAAAATACAGTGGTACCTTGATAGTCAGCTGCTTTGACACTCATCAAATTTGCTACTCAATGCAATTTGAAATGAAGATTTTGTCCCAGTACTCATCGGTTGTTGGGTATTCAATGCACAAGCTATAGCTTATCAGTGTTGGCTTCCTTGTGACTCACTATATTGTTCCTTATGGGGAAAAATGTTTAGTACTCATTGTTTTTGGTACTCGTTGTGCCTCCGAGAACCAATTAACAATGAGTACCCAGATACCACTGCAAAGTTTAAAAGTTTTGGGTAACATGAGCTATATGAAACATGGCTTTAGAAATTGGAAATAGCCTATCTTACTAATTTCAAAGGGGACTTTTGAATTTCCTCTAACTGCAAAACTTGTATCTTTATTTCAGAGATCTTTCCAAAATTGACAGGAATTGGAAGAAAGCAGACTAAAACTAAAAATATCACCCACTGTCTCTGGATATTTCTATGAATCTGTCCTGTTATAAATAACCTGTTCCAAATCATGAATACAGTAAACTTGCCTTTTCCTTTTTATTATCATTCTGCTTCTCTACTATGGCACCATCCAGTGAAATAAACAAAGTTCATGGTATTGTATTTTCTTACATCATGATATTAAATTAAATCTGGAATCCAATGTGATAAACAAGACCTGGCAGCCTGGGTATTTTTTTCCCTAACCATAATTCTTAGGGTTTTACTTTATTTTAGGTTCCAAGGAAGCAGATGGAAAAAGCAACTAAAGTTAAAATTATTTCTTATAGCTAAAAAATTTGAGAAACACTGAAATAATTAAAAGTACAAAAGGAATACCCTCTTGCCCCCACTCCCGCTCCAAAAGGCTTGATGTTATTAAAGCATCTGTAGTGAAGACACCTGTTATAGTCATGTGTTCAGCATGTCTTGGTGGGACTTTTCTTGATTTTTTTATACTGCAGCATCCTTTTTCTGTAGTGATATACATGGGACCCAAGGACAGTGCCAGCCTTTTGCAAGGCTTCTTTTTAAAAGATGGCTACTAGTAAGGAGACTTTTTCCCAGACACAAGCCACTTTGAAATATAAAAACCAGTTTTTCTGTGGTTTTATGTATAGCAGCAGTAAATTCAAAGAAATATTAAGAGTCTTTACATTCCTCAGAAGAGAGATATGATATGATGTGAAAATCTTAAAATACAACAAATAGCATCTGCTTACTCTGGTACTACTTGCAAAAGTAATTTGTCTTATGACACATTGTGATAATCACTTTCATTCTTTCATTACGTTTCTCTTGCGTTTGTGCTTAATTGTTTCCTATATTGCATAATATTTCAACTTGTAATAACATCAACTACCAAGAACCTTGTTTGGCACCATTTTATATAATAGGGAAGTAGTTTTGCGTGCAGGTCCAAATTACTTCCAGACAAGCCCATGTGACACTGTTGATATGTACCACAATTGGAAATCACCACAAACCAAAGAAAACATAGTTAAAGCTATTAGACGCAAACAGTCTCCAGGATATTTTCCTCATGATAAATAGCACTTAAATTTATATACTGCTTCACAGTGCTTTACAGCCCCCAGTTTACAGTGTCAGCATATTGCCCCCAATCATCAGGGTCCTCCTTTTACCAATCTTGGAAGGATGAGTCGACCTTGAGCCTGTGAGACTCGAACTGCCAAACTGCTGGCAGTCAGCAGTCAACAGAAATAGCCTGCAGTACTGCATTCTAACCACCGTGCCACCACAGCTCCTATGATGGTATTCTGCAACTATTGTTCCAGATGTTGGGGTTCCATGAGTGCACATTGACTAAGCCCATGATGATCAGAAGCTTTTCTAGAGAGGGCAGCTTGCTCTGCTGGAGCCTGCAGAAAGAGTTAATTAAGTCAGGACTTGATGCTTTCATGAGACAACTTGTTAACCAGATAATTGAGCTTAATAAGGGGGTATCATAAATTTTGACAGATTAAATGTGTTTCCTAAAATGCATAGAAAACAAACATATGAACATAGCAAAATATCCATAGTAATATAATAACATCTAGAATAGGAATACTGTACTGCCTATAAAAAATACACTTTTATACACTTTTATACACTTTTCATACCTGCAATTTTTCCAAACTACAAATTAACACATCTAATTTTATATGAAATGTTAATCATAAATAGTTTTTAGGGAACATCCCAGTTCTTGATAGATTTGGGATGGGTGAGAGGAAACACAATCACAATCGGTTGGTTGTGCAATAGTTTGCACTGTGGACTAGAGTTTTTAAACTTTGGTGTCTAAATTCACTCTGCATGCCTAACAAAAATCAAATTGAAAACTTCATTCTTCACAGAGTGTGTAAGCACAGGTGCATACTACATTAAGCAAAGCTTCTAAGCATACTTCAAATGGAAATCCCCACAAAGAACTGGATAAGTAATCCAGGTGGGATGACTGAGCAGATTGCATACCCTCTCCTTATTAACTGATCATTTATTGAGGACAGGATCACATGATGCCATTCTCTACCAATATGCAGTTAACTGGGAAGATTATTCATCTTTTTCTGCTATGCATCAGAAATATGTTTTTGCTTTGGCTTGTGCTTTATGGTATGGTAGGTAAATATCTCTACTCTGGTACTCATGCAAGGTGATCACTGATGGCTTTCATTTATTAAGTTTATTGATGGATCAGTTAAAATACGTACATGTCCTTAAAAAAAAGGAACAAAAATGATCCAAGAGAGATAATTAAGCAGGGAAATCTACCCCGCAGGGCTTTGGTAATTGTGGTTTAAACAACAACAAAAAATCACTGTAGCCAGAGTAGAGAAGCAGGTTGAAATTGGAAAAGGATTTTTTAAAGCTATTTTCCAGCCAGTTTACACACTGGAGACAGGCTGCTAAAAGTTGCCATGTGGAAAAGTCTGTAATCTATCTTCTACATATATAAAAATGGATGTGTGTGTATGTGTGTGTGTTCCAACATAACACTGGAACGCCTCAAGCAATTTCAACCAAACTTGGTAAACAGATGACTTTCTGGAAACAAATACTGTGGGGGTAAGAACCCCCTAACACCCCTGTTCTGTGAAGATACAGCCTACAGCACAGTGGAGTTGTCATAGTAATGGCTTCACAGTACTCCACAAGGGGGCATTTGTAATGGGGCCTGCCTACACCACTACGAGACTGACACGGCATATGTAACACAGATACAACATTTCTTGCCGCTTCTGGGGGCATAGGGAAAACATTTTAAACTAATTGCTGAAATCAGGGCTCAGGGAGAAGTTGCTCTTGCCATCACATCTTCAAGAATTGCGGAGGCGTTAATGGAGGGAGGACAGCCCATTCCACACTTAGGTTGCCACTTCATATCGCCATTCCTGTCTAATACAGGTTTGGGATTAATAAATACCCAGGCAATGCTGGGTTATTGGCTTGTTAAAGATAAGAAAAGGCTACTTTTATGGGAAGAGAAAGTAAATAATGGCTTGGTCCATGAGTTTCTCTAGCTGGTGAGGAGTTATGGAGGGATTTCGTTAGTTGGATCTATAATAACTGGGAATATGCTGGACATCTGGTCAGCATTCCCATAAGAGGGAAGTGAATATTGCTTATGCTTGCACACATTGCTGAGTATTGTATTACTAGAAGCTGTAATATTCTTTACAGGTGAGGAAGAAAAATATTTTGATAGAGGAATAACACTTTCTACTGGAGAGGTATGGAATGGAAAGGGAATAAATAGTTTTATCTAAAAATAATATATTTTTATTTTGTATGTGGATTAGGGAAGTGAGAGGTTTTGTTTTGTATGTACTGTATAATAAGAACTGAAAAGCAATATATTGGCAATGCATCCAGCCTGTTTCACACTCAGGCTTCTATTTGCTTTAAGTTCCAAATGATTTTCATTATGGCGTTATTTTCTCCTGTGTGTTCACAATGTGAACAACATGAGAATCAAGAAATATAGATTGAGTATTGTTTTGTTTTTTATTAGTATGTGAAATTTAAGTGTTCTTCTCTTTTAACTCCTTTACCTTTTTTTTCCTGGTATCCAACCTATCTTATCAATTTTTTTTAAAGAATTCAAAACAACAGTATCTCCCACAGGAAGGATTCTTACAAATAATTTAAAAATATTTTGAATCCATCTACTCTAGTCCATTTGTAACTTTCCAAAGTGAACTTTTTAATATCCACCTTTTGCTGTTTATTCCAAAAGATTTTTTTAAAATCCATTAAAGTGCTATTTAAAACTTTTTTCATTAAGAATTGAGGGAAATTTACTAAGAGCAGTAAAACCTGCCTAAATAGCTGAAAAGCAGTGAATAAGCAATTTCCAAAGGTGATTAGAAAAAGAAGTACTGTGAGTGAATCCTGTATCCATAAAGGCGCCAACCAGAGTTTGGGCAAAGTTATTTATTTATTTATTTATTTATCTATCTATCTATCTATCTATCTATCTATCTATCTATCTATCTATCTATCTATCTATC
>JANHGC010003185.1:108062-129629 GCA_027560395.1 Boaedon fuliginosus | reverse complement strand
TGAAGCGGAAGGTACTAGCCTGAAGCCTGAAGACCAGCCTGAAGATGATGAGTGTGACCTCGTTGAAACGTCGTCAAGATTCTTCCAATTTTACGTGGGAGAAAACCCGAATAACCAAAGACTTACATATATAAATATATATATATATTTCCTGGCCCTACCTATTCGAAAGTGTGGCCCTCAACCAAAAAACTCATTGGATTTAGGGCCAAATCTATCCCAGGTGTCTTTGCAAATAGAAAGACAAGTACAGCAACAACAACAAAAAGAGCATAAGAACGAGAAAACATTAATAAAACCAACAGCTAATAAAACCGGCAATTAAGGCACACGGTCGCACACACATTATTAAAATCAGATAATTTCCAAGCGATAAAACCAGACACCGGAACACAGCAGTAAAAATGATTTAGGAGATCACTTGAGGGAACAAACATTTTTTTGGGGGGGTAATCAGATAGCACAGATGAATCAGCTCAGATCCTCTCCAGGTGAACTATATTATAGGGAGTTTCCCCCTCACCCTTAGAAGTTGGTCCGTCTGTCTTTCTCCATCTTTGATTAATCTCTTATTAATCTCTTACCTGCTGTATTAATACACCATGAGGAAAAGCATTCTCTTTCTCAATTTAAACCTGGTTTCATTGTCTGAAGAGCCCCCACAAAGGATCCCTGGTTGCCCTCTGCATAGGCTAATCAAACCCAAATAACTATACGGATCTCACTAAGGAATATAGATTTGGTTTACTGAATCATTTATTCATTTATTTACTAGCTGATTACCTGGCCTTGCTTGTTTTTTTTTTTTTTAATATTTATGCCACAGTGTTTGCCTTCTGAAGCTCCTGGCACCTCCTCCCACATCTCTGCTCCAGCAAGGCCAAGGGCAGGCCAGCTCTGAAGAAAGGCAGCCGGGGCTTGACAGGGGCACTGGGCCGCAGGTGTTTGCAGGCCTTCTTAAGCCCCCGTGCTCCCTCCAACATCGTAGGCAACCTTACTTAGCGGGGTGGGCTGCTCCGTGTGTCTTCGGCCCATCGCCGCTGAGGCAAATCTGGAATTGATATGTATAAAACATGGCGCCTCGGAGGTTTGAATATGGTGCCTCAGTCAGTTTGAAAACCACATGTGCTCAATAAAGGGAAGCAATTCTGCACACGCTCAGTAGGGAGTTGCTGCTTGTTATTGAAGAATGTCCTCTTTGCCCCCCCAAAAAGGGGTAAAAAATGGACCCTACATTTTGCAGACACCAACAGTGCTTTTCTTACTACACTTTTCTACCTATCTGGCAAGTTTGAGGTAGATTAGTGCAGAACTGAAAGTTTGTATAAAGTACGTACAAACACACATCCACACACCACCTCTCTTTTATAGATATAGATCAGTCAAGTTAGAAACATGTTACACTTTCTTTGTATCCGTAAAATTTATGATGGAATTGTAGGTTCCTTTTTGACCATCAATGTTTTACTGTTAACTGGTCTTTTATCCAAAGTTCATTTTTGTTACTGTATATTTGTCAGGTGCTGCAGTACAATAAAACATTCCAAGTCTCACTAAACCCAGTGACACCGATCAGGAATGTAGATGATTCTTTTCTTAATCTTCATTAATATTATTCCCATTAAAAGTAATAATATTTTACATTTGTCAAATGATATTTACATTATCCAGGAAAGCAAGAACTTCTAAGGAAGTACAATCAGAAACAATTATACCCAACGAACACATTTCTATCAACAATCAATATAATACTTTGATAGAGAGCTTAATAATGTACAATAGGAATAGGATAACAATGAGCTATTTTGCATGGGTTCTTGTATCTGTGCATTGGAGTAAGAACATTATAGGTTGAATCTGTTGACATAATGTTTGAATGTGTTTGTGAAATTATACACATGTGATATTCCACTAGATTAAATGAGAAATACCTGCATGGAACAAAATGAGAAACTAGGGATTTAAAATAAATTCCTAATAGTTTTGCTTTGTCACCATTACAAAAGTTAATGCATGTGGTGCATTAAAATAGAACTGTCTTAAGCATCCTCATTTCTGGAGTTCAGGTAAAGAACAGGGGGTTTTGGTTTTGTTTTGTTAATGAATTGATATTCTCAACAGCAGGCAATGAATTGGTTCACTAGATGAAACTACTAGTATCTACAACACGGCCCTCAAGGGGAAATGGAATTTTCTAGCTAGCACTATTCAAGTGCCTGATTGCTGATTAGATAGTTATCTGGGATGCATTCAAACTGCTGACATCAGTAGGGCAACTATCAATTAGCAGTTGTATGCTTGTATAGTGGTGCCTGTAGTATCACCTCTCCCTGGTTCTTAAAGGTAAATAGCTTCTCCCAATCCTCAGTTGCTAAGCAGAGGCTGCCAAGAGTTTTCTCAAGCAAACTGGTTCACTGATTACCGTTCAGTCACTTTGTAAAAAGTGGTCTGCTCACTAACTTTAGAAAACTTTCACCATGTTATTTGCCTCATCTGAAACTATGTTAGGGCCAGTTTTTTCATTTGTTCGATAAAATACACTCTTTTCAAGTACAGTACTGTCAAGAAAAACACCTGAAGTTTATCAAATATACTGTATATCAGGATCTTTTTTTCATTTTAGAATAAAAGATAAAACACATACTAGTCGGTTCCCGACTCTAGGGGGCGGTGCTCATCTCCGTTTCAAAGCTGAAGAGCCAGTGCTGTCTGAAAATGTCTCTGTGATCATGTGGCCGGCATGACTAAATGCCGAAGGCGCACGGAATGCTGTTACCTTCCCACACAAGGTGGTCCCTATTTTTCTATTTGCATTTTTTATGTGCTTTCAAACTGCTAGGTTGGCAGAAGCTGGGACAAGTAATGGGAGCTCACTCCATTACACGGCAGTAGGGATTTGATATGTACCTTTATAATATGTTGCATTTACTAAACATTATAATGAGTTCATATGTTGCTTTTCTCTACTCTGGCCCACCTCATGTCCTCTGTTTTTCCAACACACTTTTCCTTTTTATATCTTATACCTTTCTGATCGACAAACTCACCGTCTTACCCACTAAGCCACCGTTTTAGAATAAGAAGGTATATATTTATGTAAGATGCCATATACATTTCATTGCAGAAAAAAAGGAAAATAAAAAATCCTGTCAAAATCACTTTAAAAGTTATTGCAGCACTGTCTTCCTGGTTTTTTTTTCCTTATTGAACTCGAAAACCTAACTGCCATCCAGGTGTAGCCAAACTTCAGCTGTAATTAAATCAGTTCAGTCACAGGCTGTAGAAATATATAGTGTATGTTGCATATGCAAGAACCCAAATAAAGAGAAATGGTAGAGAGAGAGAAATTTCCTTGGGAGATGGCTCATGAAGAAAGGTTTTCTGAGAAAGGTTTTCTGTATGAAATCTGATGATATTCTGGCATACTTACATATATTGAACAGGCTTCCAAAATTGTGATACTTCAGGCAGCTGGCAAATTTCCACCCCTGATTAAACCTGTCCTTCTTTACATGCCATTGATGGGATAACATACCAATGTTTCCCTAAAAATAAGACCAGGTTTTATTTTGTTTTGGGCCCCAAAATTTTATTTATTTATTTATTTATTTGTTTGTTTGTTTGTTTGTTTGTTTAATAGGATTTATAGGCCGCCCTCTCCCAAGGGACTCAGGGGAGCTTACAACAATAAAACAGTATAAAACATAATTCATAATATACAAAACAAATTTATAAAAACCCATTAAAACAGGTTCGGGGTGTTAGCCCAATCTAGCCTGTAAAAAGAGCCATGTTTTCAAGGCTCGGCGTAAGGGTAACAGGTCAGGAACGATCTGGATCCCCAGAGGAAGTTCATTCCAGAAAGCTGAGGCACCCATACAGAAGGCCCTCCTCCGTGGGACAGCCAGTCGACATTTGGCCGATGGTACTCAGAGGAGGCCGACTCCGTGGGCCCTCACCGGGTGCTGAGCGGCAAACAGCGGCAGGAAGTGCTCTTGTAAATAACCTGATCCTATGCCATATAGAACTTTAAAAGTCATAACCAGTGGTGTGGTATGAGCATAGCAAAGCACACCCATAACTGCTCACACAGCTGTGTTTTGGACCAGCTGAAGCTTCCGAATGCTTTTCAAGGGCAGCCCATGTAGACCCTGTTGCAGTAGTCTAGTTGGGAGGTGATGAGGGCATGACTGACAGCAGTGAATCTCAGTCCAGAAAGAGCTGCAACTGGTGCACCAGGCAAACCTGGACAAAGGTCCCTCTGGCCATAGCCGCTAAATGTTCTTCCAGTTTCAGCTGTGGATCCAGAAGAACACCCAAGTTGCGTACTCTCTCTGAGGGGGTCAACACCTTCCCCCCATAATCAATGATGGAAAATCGTGGATAATCTGAGAAGATGGCACCCAAAGCCATCTTCTTGTCTTGTCTGGGTTAAGCTTGAGTCTGTTGGACCCCATCCAGATCCCTACAGCCTCCAGGCATCATTCAATGGCATTGTTGGTTTGGTTCGGGGTAGAGATGAATAATTGAGTATCATTAGCATACTGATGATACTTCACCCCGAACCCTCGGATGATTTCCCCAGTGGCTTCATATAGATGTTGAATAGGAGTGGCGAGAGGACTGAACCCTGTGGTACACTGCATACCAGGGGCTCAGGCTCAACCTCTGCCCTCCTACAAAACACTGACTGCAGACGACCCGAGAGGTAGGAGGTGAACCATCATAGAATGGTGCTCCCCACTCTCAAACCCCTGAGCTGCTGCAGCAGGATACCATGGTCAATGGTATCAAAAGCCGCTGAGAGTCAAGTAGCACCAGGACAGAGGAATCACCTCTGTCCCGGGCTTGCCAGAGATCATCTACCAATGCAACCAATGCCATTTCAGTGCTCTACCCAGGCCTGAATCCCAACTGAAAAGGGTCCAGATAATCAGTTTCATCCAAGGACTGGAGGAGCTGGTGTGCCACCACCTTCTCAACAACCTTCCCTAAAAAGGGAAGGTTGGAGACTGGATGAAAGTTTTTCAACATAGCCAGGTGCAGAACAGGCTTCTTGAGAAAGGGCCACAGCCTCTTTCAAAGCTGATGGGAAAGACCCCTCTCTCAAAGACACATAACTGCCTGGAGCCAGCTTCATGCCCCCTCCCAGCTGGCCAAAATCAGCCAGGAGGGGCACGGGTCCACTAAACAGGTGGAGACACTCATTGCACCCTTAGCCTTGTCCATGACCTCAGGGCCAATAGGCTCGAACTCATCCCAAATAACTGGACTAAGACTAGCCCCCAGCAACTCCGTAGAACTTGCCTAGTCGGAGTCTGTCCGAATCTGAGTGACTTTATCCGACAGATATTGCACAAATTCCTCAGCTCGACCCTGCAAGGGTTCATCCCTTGCTCCCAAACTAAGAAGGGAGTGGGTCACCTTAAACAAGCAGCTGGATGACAATCAGCAGATCCAATAAGTGCGGAAAAGTGCAAGTACTTTGCTGCTCTTATTGCCACTAAATAGGTCCTGATATAGGCTCTTAATAGTGTTTGGTCAGATTCGGATTTACTGGTCCTCCAACACGGCGCTCTAGATGTCTCCTCTGGCACTTCACCTCCCAGGGAGCTCTCTGGGATCTGCGCCTAGTAAGAGGTAGAAAAGGCACAATCTGATCCAGAGCTCCGGCCACTGCCCTATTCCAGGACACAACCAGAACTTTGGCCAGGCTTTGAGCAAAGGAATCAGGAAACATCCCCAGCTCCCGCTGGAACCCAATAGGGTCCATTCCAGTGCCGAGGGTGGAACCACTTAATCGGTTCAGCTCCCTGCAGCAGATGGTGGCTGTCCGGAACTCGAGTCTCAGCAGAGAGTGATCTGACCAAGGCAAGGGTCACTAAATCCCCAAATCCAGATCACATTTTTGCTGTCCAGAGATAGATACCAAATCGAGCATGTGACCTCCTCTATGAGTCAGACCCTGAACTATTTGGGTCAGGTCCATGGTTGCCATGGTGGTCATGAACTCCTGGGCCGCATCTGAAGCCTCGCCGAGCAAAAGCATGTTAAAGTCCCCCGGGATTATTAGTCTGGGGAACTCCACCTCGAGCAGCGCAGGCAGGGCTGTTGTCACAAAGCTGGGAGGCAGGTACATGAGCAACAGACCCAACTGAACCCCTGAATACAACTTTAAGAAGAGAGACTCATACCTGATAATCTCTGGGGCAGTGCCTTTGCAAGGATGCAAGTCCTGACTGGCAATAATAGCCACCCCTCCACCCCTGCCCTGGGGTCTCGGCTGGTGCAAAACCTGAAACCTGGTTGGGCACATTTCTGAGAGCGAGATGCCCCCTACTTGGCCCAACCAGGTTTCAGTATACATGCCAAAATAAGCACTAGGGCTTATTTTAGGTGGTGTCTTATTTTTTTTTTCTTCCCTTGTATGAGAGGCCCACTTCTGCTTGCTCATGTTGGGACAGGAGACCACGTGATATACCAGTGCCACCGCTGCCATGAGGCAAGGGGGTGGAGCTGCCCCATGCACCCATACTGGGTGACATCAGGGCCCCTGCAGCTAGGCCAACCATACTTTGATGCCTGCTTCGCCTCATGGCAGCAGCTCCATTGGCTCAAATGGCAACCCGCCCACTTCTTCTGTTTGCTCATGGCCACAATGGAGCAGGATGCCATGCTACACGCTGGTCCCGCGGCCACAAGGCAAGGCAGGGAGGGTTGAGATGCCCCACATGTCCCACCTCAGGGCCTCCACAGCTAGGCCATCCATGCCCTGACACCTGCCTTGCCTTGAGGCCACGGCACCAGCCTACCACTTGGCCTCCTGTTCCATTGTGGCTGCGAGCAAGCAGAATACTTGGGCCAGAGGCCATGTGGGCTCCTGTTTCATATGGCTGCTGGTGCTGCTGCCATAAGTCAGGTGTCATGGCATGGATGGCCTTGGTACATGGACGGCCTACCTGAGGTAAGTCAGTGCGCTGTGTGTGGGGCAGCTCCACCCCCCTCCTTGCCTTGTAGCCATGATACCACAAGTAACCGGATACAATGGGTGGCTGGCACAGGATCTTACGTAAAGCTTATTTTGGGTGGGATAGGGCTTATATTAGGTGCACACATAAAACATGCTAGGGCTTGTTTTCAGGATAGGCCTTATTTTCAGGGAAATGGTATATTCAACACCAAAGTATTAGGGGGGCAGCTAGAGAGAAGAAATTCATGTCATCTGGCTCTACATTTTGTGACCAAACAAATGTGCAAGGGAAAAACTGCATGGTTACATTTGCTGAGTGTAGGGATTGGTTTTCAAAGAGACTGCAGGATAGAGAAGTATAGAATAATTTCCATCAGTCAGCTGCTAATTGTGTTAGCTTTATTGTCTTAACAGTTATTCCTACAGTTGTCCTACAGTTATTTGAGATAATATCTTTATCAAACATTCCAGATGCCCTAATGTGCAACATTTACTTGTCCTAATGATGTTAATTGCATATAGTATAGTGTCATGTGTAACTTTATCCCATGTTTTTTCATAATTGCAGGAGCTTAAATGTCTGGACAAATTAACATTCCTATCTTTTTATGTGGAAAACAGGCAAGACCCTTCTATGCTAAGATGCTATGTGGGACAGCAGGATAATTTACTGACAATTTTGTTCAGCATATATCTCACCTATTGCAGTGGAGGCAATGTAGAGATACCAGATTGCCAACTACATGATACGATATTTTTAAAATTAATCTAATTGCATTTAATGCAGTCCAAGCTTGGAAAATAGCAAGTGCTTCCTGCTGCCGCCGCCACTGCTGGTTACATATTTTGCTATCCCTATGAAACAATTGCTGCTGTTATCCCACTAAGAAGTAGGCCATGTGGAACGGTTATTGCCCTGTCATATCTTACCACAAGGAAGGCCGTTTGAAAGTAGTAGCACTTAATGGCCATGTAAGATTACAAAACACAATGCAAAGCACAATGTGTGGAATCTGTGATTTGGACAGAAATTGGGGAGGATGACTGCTGTTTTAATAAGTCACCAATTATACATCCCATTCTTTAATTTCTCCTCTGAGTCATAAATTGCTTAGGCTGGAGAGCTTAATTCTTATACCAAACATTTTCATAATAGATTATAATACCTGGAAGAGAAAAACAATTTATTTTACAAAATTGTAAAGAACCTTTCATATTTGTTACTTCAATGTCCAGGAGTAGAATCTTGAACTTTATTTAATAAATAGGCAAATGCTTCATTTTCTTAAATGTCTTTCAATACTTTTCTACAATAGATTGTAATTAAAAGCTTTATTTTCTTGAATCTACAATACTGGGATTTCTAGCCTCGTATTGATTTAAGAATTAGTATTTTATTATTCCAACGCATAATGTTCTTATTACTATACCTATAAAAAGACATACTTATTGTTTCAGGGAATTATATGTTTCTTGTTATAATTCCATTCATAATAAGAACTGGGTTAAGTTTCAGTTTCTTCAATATGTAAATAAATAAAAATGAGACTTTATCTATGTATTTTTCATTTGTTAGAGCTAGCTGAATCTTGGTCTGTAGCTGAGCCTAAAGGTAAAGTATTTTCTTTGATAGAAAATATATGAATGCCTAAAAGTAAGTTTGGCAACTTTAAAAACCAACAAATTAGATTTCATATGGGGAATTTTGTTCAAAAGAGATACAATTTCCACAAAGAACGATCCCACATTTTGGGGGTGTTCCATTTGATTGCCATTCAAATAATAACACAAAGCTCTCTAGGATAAGAATAAAAGCTATACCTGCCATTTGGATAAAATTCTTGCCAGAGGAAATCAGCTTTTGAAAGTAGACATGTTAATAGTTCAAAACTCTCTAGGTTTTTTTGTTTGTTCATTTTGTCACTGCAAACCACAAGGGAAAGGGGAAGAGTCCAATCTACCTCTTCTAATAGCTGGTGTTTGTTTTTGAATGTTGCTCTTTTGATAATTCTCACATGCATATAACCTGTTATCAGTCTGTTGTAATGATGATGCATCATCTCCATGATCTGCCTCTTTGCAGGCTAATATATTTGATAGCTAAAGTGAGCTTCTCTGCTTATAATTGGATGTCTGCTATTGATATGGATAATGGATCTCTCCTATGAAATGCAAACAGCAAATACGTGCTCAGCATGGAGGTAAATTAAGTACCTATGCTACCTGGGACTCAGCAGGTAGCTCAGCCTCATGACTTAATATAAGGATGTATTTTTTCGGGCATCTCAGCATATCTCTAATTGCAATTATATTTTATGCCCTTCTTGTCAGAATTCATAGAGGAGAGCTATATGTATAAATCTTTTAAATACAAATACAAGCAGATGATCATGTAAGGTTTTACTTACGATATAACTGTGCTTAAAAATATACTGTTTGATCAGGATCCAAATTCAAATCAGCTAATTTCATTTTAAAATAATATTTTTATTAAACTAAAAAAATATGATTTTAAAAATCATGAGTTTGCTGAACTATGTATTTTTATATTTTCACCTGCTACGATTGTCTGATGGTTGTTTGTTAGTTAGAATAAAATGGTCAGTTTATATGGCAAGAATATGCCAATAAACAAGTAGAAAAGTATTGCCTTGAACTTTAGGTTTCATTTAGCCATCAGATTGTTGTGAATTTATGTAAATTTGGGCTCCATATATTACTTTATACATCTTGCATTTATAATAGAAAGAGCATTGTGTTTCTTCCTAGGGAAATTGCATTACTGCAGAATAAAATAAAATGTTTTCACAATTACAAGTTACATTGCTACCTGATTTTCATAAACCTTTCTATTGATATCAATAGCCTTAATACATTACTTAACATAGACTGCTAAATCAAGTTTTCACACAATACATTGATTTTGGGGGGATTTTTCTCTCAAAGAGAAAGATGACATCTGTGTACAAACCTGGTAAAATATTGACTTTATTTCTCAGGTTCTCAGTTCACTTTGAGTTCAAAATTGACAAGGGCAATAATATCTTGTAATTGTTTATCAGTCATCATACTCGTCCAGAGTACTTTTTCCAACAAAACCTTTACTGGATTTATAGGCATTTCTCTTTTTGTTTGCCTGGCATCTCTCACCTTTCACAAGAAGCAAGGGGGGGGGGGGGGTAAGTGGTAGTAAAAAGTGGTAGTAAAGTGGTAGTAAAAAGATTCTTTAAAAATAGATGGATATGCATCTGATAATTAGCATAAGCTTTTCAAACATTTCCTTGGTTTCATTCAGCTAATCCAGTCATGGATATTGTCCAGCAAGCCATCCAATCTTTCAAACCTTATTCCTCACCCCACCTCCTTTTTTCCCCTTTAGCATTCTATTAAAAAAAACTAAGAGAAACAACATGTCCCAAACCAAATACTTTCTTTTTTGTGTGAGGGTAACTAATTTACTTTAGGTGGATGGGTATAGTAGCCTGATTAGAGGTGAATGGCCTATAAAATAAAACTCTGTTTGCTTTATATTAAATTTTACTAATATACCACTATTAGCAATTTATAAAAAAAAAATTCTAATGTATACTAATCAGGCTTAATGGTATCACTGCAATTCTCCAAAGGCAAAACAATACCTTGTTCAGCATTTTGGAGGTGAACTTTGATTTAGGAAAAATCAATTGAAATAATTCTGCAAAAGCTAGTGTTCAGTAATTACAGTTAAACCATATATTTTTATTATTTTTATTTTATTTTATTAGATTTATACCCCGCCTCTCTTCCCCGGTCAGGGGGAACTCGAGGCGGCTAGGTATGCCAAATATTACAATGGATTATCACATTTTCAGTAGATATTACATGAAATTCCACTATCATTTAATTTTATTTAGTTTATTAATTTTTTTCAAACCTTTTTAAAATATTTTATTTAGTTGTAGATCTGTGCCAACGGTTGCTTGCCTTCATTTCCAGAACATTTTTATCTTTAGTCTGCCTACTGAGGACTTTTGCCTTTCTTAACTAAGATTTGCTTTCATTCACTATATTAATTCCACATATTCTAGGATTATACACTGTCTTGGATTTAATTTTAAAGATATGCTTCAGAGTCAGTGAAATACAAATAGGACACCTGGTCTACTGTTCTTTAAAGCCGCTTTATACTGTGGTAGATCCAAAGGATAACGGCTCAATCCTGCGAAAACCTGGGTGCTTTAAAAAGTTATAGCCGGGTGCTAAGTTTGAATCCCAAAGCATCTGTTTGCACTTGTGCAGCATATTCCTTAGAAAACAATTTTAAAAATCTAGAATCTAGGTATAATATTTTAAATCTTCAGGTGTATTTTCTCTGTTGGGAAATATATTAAATGGGAACATAATGGAATTTAATAACATCTCATAGGTGAGTATTAAACAGTGGGAATCTGAATCCCTGCCCCTTATTTTTTACAATCCTTTTAATTCTCTAAAATACTTAAATTCATAAGCAGATTGCCAAAGCCAGATATTAAAAGGAAAAGTGTATTGGAACAACAGATTTATACCCGCCTCTCTTCCCCAGTCAATGGGAACTCATACATCCATACACACACACACACACACACACTTCATACATGGCATTTCCCATGGTATTACATAGAGGAAAAAAGAAACAAATGCTTGAAGGATTACTGGAGAGAGGTACAGGGGGAAGGAGCTTCAGGTAAACCTTGACCTATGACCATTTGGTCAGTGCCAGTTACAATGGTACTCAGAGTTCCAGCCATCCCAACAGTCACATGGTCACATGACCATGATCTTGGTGCTTGGCAACCCATTTGCACCTACAATTGATTTCTAAGTGCATCATGATCATGTGATCATGATCATGTGATTGCCATTTGCACCCTTTCCTGCGAGCTTCCTCAGATATGGTAAGCAGAAATCCATGCATCTTTCCACAGGTCTTTTATGGTTGTTCTGCACTAACCATGTGTGTATCCCTGACACACCTACCCAATTCGCATGGGACATGCACTCCCTCGCACCATTGCACATCCTGTTTGCCCATGTGGCACTTCTCACACACCCTTCTCCATTCTTCCCAGTCTGTGGAGCACCTCTTGACCACCACCTTGCTTTATTGCACAAACCCCTTGCATCATTACCCATCTTTCTCAATTGTTGTGAGGCACCTCTTGCACACTCCCTTTCAGTTTAGCACACCTTCCCTAATACTTCCCAACCTGTGCCACATCTCTCGTGTACCTTCTCATTGCTTAGCATCGCAATTACTTAGGATGGAAATTCTCAACTGCCACCGTAAATGTATTTTTATTTTATTTATTTATTTATTTTGTCAAACATGTACACGATAACAGATATGGTATAAACCTATCAAACCTAGTACAATTGAAAATTTGTCTTAAAATGATATAAAATAAAACAGACATGCTGTAAAGGAAGAAAGAAAATAAGGGGGAAAGAATAGTTGCATTAAAAACTAAACAAATTTATATGAGAATTGGTTAAGCAAGAGTGGAACTAAAAAACATTTTTAAAATTAAATTAATTGACAACAATAAGAGAACCAGAGAACACAATCACACAGAACCAGACAGGACTAGGGTTTGATATGGTATAACTGAAACAGCTATACACCAAGTAAAATGGATGTAGGAAAAAAAGCTCTAATAGTGGTCTGATTGAAGGTTCCTTCTGATCTGAGAACTGAGCACATATTTCCAGTATTTCCTCTCCTGTCTTCTCACCATCTGTTATTGCAGATGACAAATTATGTTTTTCAATATCCTTTTGGCACAACTGCTATGGTACTCTTTTAGTGTAGTGGAACCCCAAACTGAATATGGGAGATGGGCTTCATGGAGAACTTACGTTAGGGCTTACTGGGTAACTTCATATCTGTTCTGTGGAATCCTATGCATTATTTTGATTTTTGAAACAGGGAATAAAATTAAAAGTAAACACAGTCCTTTATGCTTAAAGCAATTTTGTCAGATGTTGGTGAAAAAATGTATTTTAACAGATTTATAAATGCAGAGAGAATGGGACCAAATATAATTCCAAAGAGAGTTTTCCACAAGTTATGAGCAACAGAGGAGAAGGCCCTCTCTTGTACGCCAGAAAATCTTGTCTCTGATCTTCTAAAGATATTCAAACTCTAAACCAATTGGAGGTTCTGAGATCATTGCCAAGACTTACATTCCTCCTGACAACTTCATATAATTGCTCTATTGGGCCCCATCATCATCCCAGCTGTTCTATTGTACCAGTTGAAAATTTCAGACATTTTGGGGGTGATACATGGTGACCTCATCCAGAGTGTCTTGCAGGTTTCAAAACAGGATGTAACCACTATACGGATGACTTAGCAAATCCACATCAAAGTATAGCCTGTTGTATCATAAACACCATTATCTCCCATGAACAAGATCGTGATATATACCAGGTAACCACTTTAATAAAAAATTAAATTTGGTATAATAGATAATTTACCACTACCACAATTTATTAACATTAACCAATAAATAAAAGAACTTGAAGAGCATAAACTTCCTTCACTTCCTTACTGCCATTTGAAAGGAGAAAAGGTTTAACAAATCCTTTTCCAGCTACACATGGGGTTACCAGATACTGTATCTGCAGAAGTCAAGGAGGACATGGGCAAGTGGAAAGGAGGACAAATTGGGAAGACACCGTGATCAACAAAAATTACAGCAAAAAAATTTCCCAAAAATGTACACGAGCCTTCAGGTACCTGAAATTATTTTCTCCAGCATCAGAAAGATTGTGCAAGAGCCAGTTAAAACGCAAAAACCTTTCCATATGTAACTGATTAAGGTCTTGTCAATTTCAGGCAGCAGTGTAAACTGGCTGGGGAGTACTAATCAATTAATAGGGAGAGCACTGTGCTCCAGAGAAAAGCTGTTCAAGAAAACAGAAAATATCGATTTTAGGGGCATGCCTGCTAGACAGAGGGCTTGAGGGGAAAATGAAATCCTTTTGCTGGACATCTAATAACTCTAGTTACATGTAGAGTGTATCCTGCACTATTACCTCCTTTTCAGTTATTCACCTTCAGAGATTTCAAGGGACAATTTCTTTTGCAGTTGTTCCTTCTGTAGTTAACCCCAGCTGTGGCAATTTTGCCATTCTCTGGGTAGGGCTCATTTGAAGAGTTAAGGCTAGGAAATGGCTAGGCAGACAGCATCTGCTGAAACGTGCACTCAAAGTTCTGATCCTGGGGAAAAAAAGTTTTCCACAAGCAAATAGCAGGTGGGATGATAGACTGCCAGCCCAAAAAATCCAGTACACTTTCCTTCTACTACTTACCTGGACTATGTAATGGATAAAGGTCTTCTCATTGTACATTTAAAGCAACCATCCTTCAGGCCCTGACAGATGACAGTTTAGTCATTGCTTACTTAGATATTTCTATATATGAATGTCCACAAGCTGATGTATTTCCTTTAAATGAAAAGCAAATTATGTGCTTTTATTTATAGACTAATTTATTTTCTTCAGTCATACAAATGTGTTATGTTGAATAGATTATATATTATTACATGAAAATGCTGCTTAAGAATTAGGAATTTTCATCTAAAAAGGAAAGAGTGCAAGTTACTTTAAAATGTCATTTTATCTGCATTTTATTTATATTATATTATTTGCTCTTTTTTAAAAGAAAAACTGATACTAAATAATATACAAATTATCTATTTGCATTTTTATTCTTGCATTTTTGCTATTTTCTAATATTAAAATATTTAGTTACTTTCCAGAATTCATACAGTTTCTTGTAGATACTTACAAGATAATCACCTGCAGCACTAGTAATGTTGCACAACTTTTTAACTTCAGTTAATCTAATTAGTGGCAAGCTACACAAGAAAATGGAAAAGGCAAAAGGTCTTGATTATTCCATGAATATTTTTGAACAGGTGTTCATACATATATCACAGGAAGGACAGCTCTTTCATGTTACCCTGTCATATGATACCAATTATTTTAAACGTGTGTGACAAATCATTGAGACATTATAAATGGGAGGTTGCATCTCAGCAGGTTTTACCAGTAATCCTGGTGAACCAGAAAGAAAGTGTGTGGGCAGAGCAGTATCGCAAGGAACAATATGCTGTGAATATATTCTCATTCCTTAAGGAGACTTGCATTTTAATCAATGGAATTTTGTCATTAACTTTATGTATTTTGATTATACTCTAACACAGAACCCTATGCGTGTTTATAAAGGATTACATGTTTTAACACTTAGGGCAACATCATTACCTAAAAATCCAATAACTTACATTTTTCTATCACATATAATTGCTGGGTAAATATCTGTAATCAGTTCTCTAGCTATTATTATGGATGTTTGCTAGCAATTGCTTTAGTAAATGTATGCTAAGGAAGAAAAAACTTTTGAAGCTTATTAAAACTGTATACACAGATCTGAACATTGGTAGAATAAGTAATAACCTGCACAAAAGCAAAAAGTGAAAAAAAGAAAAAAGTTAGAGAAAAATGAGAAAGAAAAACAGGTAGAAAGAACTGACTTCCAATATTCTTCCTAGAGCTATAAGTACAATTATATTTTAGCTCTCTCTAAACTTATAACATGATACCCTTCTTTGTATAATCTTTCCTATATAATCCTCAAAGCCATAAATCACAAGTTCCCTTTTCTCATTTTTATGTAAAAAGTCCATAAGAGGTTTCCAGTCACCAATAAATGTACATAATATCTTTTCTTTAATTAAAAAAAAGCCATTTATACATTTTAGAAAAACTATCAACTTCACCAACCATTCCTCCAGTGCATAGTGTCAGATCTTTCCATCTCTGTGCATGTAATAATCTCACCAAAGTAATCATATACTCTATAGAAATAATACTTCTTTCTAACTGTTTGTCCATCAGGCCTTGAAGGAAAAGTTCTGGCTTCAATTGAACAATAATCTTGAAAATCCTCTGAATCAATATATGTATTTAAATTCCTTTTTACAGGTACACCAAGCATGATAAAATGTCCCTTCATATTGTTCACATTTCCAACATATATTTGAAATGCTTTTATACATGGTTTAACATAATTTTTCTGGTACTGGTTTGGCATCAGAACCAGCTGGGTCTAGTAGTTAAGGTACCAGGTTAAGCTCCGGGAAATTGTGAATTCTAGTCCCATGTTAGACATGAATGTCAGCTGGATAACCTTGGACTAGTTTCTATGAATATCAGCTGGATAATCTTTGATTACTCTCTCTCTCCCCCCTCCCTCTCTCTCTCTCGCTCTTTCCCTCCCTCCCCAATCCACTTCACAGCATTGTAGTGGGGAAAATAGAAGGAGGAAGCAGCACTGAATATGTTCACTGTCTTGAGTTATAATAAAGGTGGGATAAAAATAAATATCAAGTATTGATACATCATATTAGAAAAAAAATTCCTTGAGATGATAACACAATATAAATTTCACTATTTTAACTACTTATTTTCCTAAGAATCCATCTGTATATATTAATCAAAATTCTTAGTCCATCTTATCACATATTTTTCCTTTGTTTTGTTGGTTTCAAACAAAAGTTTATACATTCTAGCAATTACATGTTCATGAAGTACAACTATACTTCAAATTCTGTCTTACTTTGTGTCATGCTGTAAGTCTTTTTGTCCATCCTGAATCTTTAAAACCAGGAAATAATTCATAACTATATCCCTCTGCAATTAATTGCTCTCTTGATTAGATTTTCAATTTTCCTTGATAGTTTTCCACTAATCCCTGGAATAGAATTACTATAAACTATAAACATGTTTTTGGACACAACCTGGATTTACGTATATATATTCCATATTCTCAATATGGTTTCTCTATTAAAATGATTTTAAAGCCTTAACTTTATAATACCATAAATATCTGTGCGATCTGAACCTCAGGTTATGAACTCTTGTTTCTCAGCAACATTTATTCTTTCACCCAGACCAAACAACAAGCAGCAAAACACAATTTCAAATCTGGTTTATTATTTATTTATTTTATTTATTACATTTTTATTGGTTCATTTTTCCTTCCCATATAAACTTTTTTGCAACTGTATAAATGATCTGTTTCCAAAACAGATGTTGTCTGAAACAAAAACATTCATTTTTATCACAGAGATTCTCGCCAACAATCACAATTCCAATTTCTACTATTTTAATATGTCTTTCTTCATTTCACTTTATGTCTTAATATAATTATTTTGAAATAATTTACAATTCATATTTATCATATCAATATCTACAAGTAGTTTTCTTTTTTCTCAATCTCAAAACCACTTTTCTTCATCAATTCTATTTCATCTTACAATTTCATATTTTTTGTTAACATCTTGGTCATCTCATTATTTATCTTAACCTGCTAAAAGTCCTTTCATTTTCCCATTCATATTCTACCTTTAGTGGATCTTCCAAAATCAGCACCAAATCATTCGCAAATATCCATAACTTATGAGTTTCTTTTTTTATCTTAATTCCCATAATTCTCTCCCCTCATTTTTATATCTCTATTCAGCACCTCAGGAACTAAAGTAAACAAAAGCTGAAACAGAGGACATCCTTGTCTTGTACTTTTTGAAATTCACATGTTTTGTTAGTTCTTCATTTATAAGTATTTGTGTTTAAAAAAAAAAATAAGTTGATCTTATCAATAAAACTATTTCTAAGGTTCATGTGTTCAGAACTCTAAACAAAAAAAATCCAGTTCAAATTATCAAAAGCTTTCTCTGCATCTAAAAATATCAATGCTGTTTGTTTTTCATTATGTTGTTCCAAGTACTCCAAAATATCCAAAACATTTCTTTTATCTTGCAATTGTCTTTCGGATAAAAACTTGCAATTATCTTCATGAAAAAAAATCCTGTAAAATTATCTTTAACTTTTCACCCAAAATGGTAGTAAATAATTTACAATCATTATTCAATAAAAATATTTATTGTTAAAGTTGTATCTTGTCTCTCTTTAGATCAAGGGTCTTCAAACTTGGCAAGTTTAAGACTCATGGACTTCAACTCCCAAAATTCCTGAGCTAACATGACTGGAGGAAGAATTCTGGGAGCCAAAATTCAGAAGTCTTAAAGCTGTCAAGTTTGAAGAGCCCTGCTTTAAATATTGGTGCTATATTAGCCTCTTTTTTTGCTATCAGAAATCTTTCCATTCTGTAGAATAATATTCATCATTTGTGTGATGATTGTAAAAGCTCACCTTCAAAACATTTATGGAAAGAAGCTGGCAAGCCATCTGGATCAGATGCTTTTTGTGTTTTGCATAGTTCATCTTTACTCATTTATTTTCATCTCTCACTTTTAACATGAATAATTGTGTCTGTAAAGCTTAGTTTGGTGAATAATAGTTGTCATCCCTTGGATTTTTTTAAATAAATAATTTTCTCTTTTTTTATTTCATCCAATGTAATTTATACTTTCTCTTGCCTTTCCTTTTAAATTTATTAGGTATGTTGTATAAAATATCTTCTTTCAAAGCTTTATGTGTAACCATCCTTACTTCTGTGTCTTTATTAAGTTTATTCTAAAAAAAAATCCATTAACTTTTTTTTACAGTCTTCCACAATGATTTCCTTTTGTAACAACATCTCATTCAAACTACATTCTTTCTTTTCAAAGTTAAATTCATTGAATTCAAAGTAATGGTAATGGTAATGTCTCCATATTATAAACATTATTAGCCAAAGCCTTAGGCATCTTGAAAAAGATATTTTTCTGTCTTTCAGAAAAATAAGTATATTATTTTGAATCACCATATTTATATCTCCGTGTATCAACAAGCTACAAATTATCCATTAAATTAAAAAAAAATCTTTGATAGTTTGCCCAGTGTATTTTAAGGTTCCACATTTCTATAGAAAAACCATTTCATTCCAATCTCCCAGGAAACATCAATTGTCATAAGAAAAATCCAACAATTTATCCATAAATTGTAAAATGCTGTTTTATCTTCATTCAAAGCACCAATCGACAATATTAAAGTCTTAGCCCCCTGTAGATTACTTCCACCCCAACTTATCTGCCTTAATCATCACTCAGCATAGGTTTTGAACATAGCTGTATATATATTTATTTATACGCAAATAACTCAATTTTTCCTTCCTGCTAAAATAAATTCTTAAATCAGATTCCTATGATTTAAATAGTTTATAACTTTTCCCCCCAATACAGGTTTTAATCAGATTATGTCTTGCTTCACCCTTTTCAGATAATGAAATTTATTTTTTCTCTTTTCGCTCCATTTATACTCTATGTTAAGAATTTATAATCCATGGTTTGGCCAAGATTTTTAAAAAGTCAATGCCTGTAGCACCCAATAGAGAATTTTCAAATTGTTGTCTTGTTATATCTGTTGTGATACATTTGTGGGTTATGTGTATTCATAAAAAAATATTTTTTGCGTAAAATAATACAAGACTAGATTTGTGTTAAATATATTTGACAGGTTTATAAATATATTTTCTATAAATATTCCCAAACACACAAAAGACAGGCCCTTTACCTACTTAAATAAAGCGTAATTATTAGTGGAAGGAATAAGGGCAGATGATCAAAGCAGCCTCAGCTAATTCAATTCAAGTTTCACCCCATTGTACTTGCAACAAAAGGGGCAGAACTTGTGTTGTGATGGTATAACAGATTTTTTGGCATTTTGACAACAGTGATGGATCCTGCAGACATCTCCATAATTTACACAAAACGTTGTCTTATTAGGAATAATATTAGTTCTTAAAAACACACAAAATAAATGCAAAATTTATCTTTCCAAATCCTTGATTTCCCCCCCTCTGTGTTAATATGTTTTACAGATTTAATGAACATAAGTATCTCTGAGGATACCTGGCATAAGCAGAAAACCAAGACAGAGTGCTTGAAAGGAGAAAAGGTAAGGTAGTATATTTTATGATGGTGTATTTCAAACTGAATTATTTTTAGTAACAAGAGACAAATCATTATTTCACCTTTAAAAATATGGTTTTGCTTTATTTTCATTTTAATAATAACTGACAATCATTTGTGAAAAACAGATGCGACTTTAAAGAGGAGCTGGAGTAATAAACATTGTCAGTGAGTGTAACAGAGGTAGAAGAAGGTTGGCTGTTTCAAACTAGAAATTTAAGTATTTAATGATTGAATTCTCATGTTGTCCACAATTAAGAGAAACTGTTGGAAAAATACAGTGTAAAAGAGGAGAGGAATTTAGCTGTTATGTCCAAACCATTATCCCAATGTAATTTTTTCTACTCTAGAACCGATTTTTCATGTTTTCTCCCCTCAGGAATCAGAGGGCAGAAAAATGAATGGACATTTTAATCCTGTAGGTGTGTAAGTGGAGGAGAGATCAGGAAGGGTTTTTTAGAGGGGTTTTCCCCTTTCTGGATTGGGGGCTCTTTGCAATTAGATTGAATTTGCAGATCTTGATTATGCTGAGCAAAATTTATGAAATAACCATGGAGATTTGAAGGTGGTTTTATGATCCCTGCTCCACCCTCAATTAGTTTTCTCAAAACCAGACAAACATAAGTGCAAACCTTGTGAACCTTGGACAATAGGTAAATATGATTCTATGAATTCAGTATATTTACTATTTCACCAACATATTTTTCAAAGCCTTATTTAAAACTGATGCAGAGGTTTGCCTTCAAAAGTCACAGTAATTTATGCAGTCTCTGTTATTTTAATCATTCATTTTATCTAATCAACCAAACAACAAATTAGGTTGTTACAGGAAAGTGAAGAAATTATTGATATGGGATTTTAGCAGTTTCTCCTCAGCAATATCAGCAGCAGTGTTATTGCTGGAAAGATTCAGACTCCAGTTCTTATTATGCAGATGAAATAGTTTTCTGTCAGAAAGTAGCATCTTGGATGTGCCTGTGCCTATGTCTGAGTATGTGCTTCTCTTTGTGTCTCCTCTCCCTCTCTCTGTCTCTGCCTATTTTGCTAATTTCTCTATCATTTCATTAGGTCTTACTGTTTAAAAGTAATTATGGATGCACTGTGTAGATATGAACCAAAGAATGTTGAAGAGCAGATTTTACATACATGCTCATGCTTTTATCCACTTTAATTTATGTTATCCAATCTTCTACTTTGCAGTAAATTTATGGTTTTTAAAAAATAAAATAAAATGTGGATTATTGTACCTCCCTGTTGCTTTGTTAAAATAAAATCAGCTTCACAAGGGAATATACTGTATAAATATTTGACCACTAATTTTGCTAAGTTGTATAGAAATGTAGTAGCTGATTCTTATAACCTAAACATGGACAGGAGTTACCTGTCACAAATGTATTGGGCAAGAACTTTGCAAGGTAGTGAAATGTTTCTATTATAAATAATAGAACAAGACTACAGTATTATAATTCAAAGGTTAGAGTGGGTACCAATACAAATGGTCCTTAATTTAGCAATTTATTATTATTTATTTTATTTATTGGATTTATATACTGCCTCTCTTCACCCATCTGGGGAACTCGAGGCGGCAAAACAGTACAATAAAGACATTTAGCCTATACAATAAAATCAAAAAACTCATTCGCTCACTCAATCATACAC
>JANHGC010003185.1:56556-68698 GCA_027560395.1 Boaedon fuliginosus | reverse complement strand
CCAAGCCTGCCCCTTGAATGCCCCGCCCCTTGCCTAGGGCACTGCTGGGGGTTGGGCTAGCTCCGAGTAATGGTAAGAACATAGAGGACAGGAATATACGCTGCACTGGCACCGCTCTGACCCACGCATCGCTAACAACCGTGCGGGAAGTTCTCAGAAGCCCCTCCCCTCCCTTGGCTCATTGCACAGGCACAGCATGGGAGCCAGCTGAATCCTTTACCGCACACCGATTGGTTCCTGGCACCCCCTAATTCCACATGGAACTTCCAACGCCCCTTTAGACTGCTCCAATGCCCACTAGGGGGCGGTACCGCCCATTTTGAGAACTACTGCATTAAGGCAACTTTTTAAGTATGGAGAGAGGATGTGCCAGTGGCTGGCATTTTTTTCTCTCCTCATTTTCATTTCACATGTAACTTACAATAGGCAAAGCCAAGATGCCTTGTATTCACATCCAATCTTTTGGTTTGCTTTCAATGACTTTTTGAAGTCAAAGGAATGGTAGATGATCCTTGCCATTTTATGAGGGAGTGGGAGTGGGAGTGTGTGTGTGTTTGTATGTGTTTCACTTGGCATTATACAAGTTTATTTGCAATGCTGGTGGGCAGAGAAAGGAAACAGCCTGTACAGATTGGTCTGAGAATATATTTCTTGTAAATTGTTTTAAGTTTAGGCGCGTCTATTGGCAGATTATAACAGGATATTAGCCAGTTAAGATTTGAAAGAAACGTGACTTAACACCCTTCCAATTAGCTTAAAGGCTAAATCATAATTAAAGTCCGGTAAGCTTCATCCTTCACTCCAGTATTAAACATTTCCTACGATCCTCCCACACTTTACTTGAAGCAACTCCGAGAGATCTCGAAAAGACGTTAGCGTCGGGCTGTCCGCGCCGGTATTGGAATAATTTGAGGACTTTCCTTTTGCAGGGCTACGACGAGGGCAAAGGGAATGGGACTTCCCCATAGCTCTCTGTAGACCAGTCGATACAATCCCGCGAATATTGGGAGGAGATGCGAGGGAACCGCGGGCATCTCTAGTTGCCCAGCGCCCAGGTGGTGGTAGCAAGGTGCTTTCCCGGAGCACGGTGGCGTTTCAAGAGTTGGCCGCGCTTTTCTTTTTACACTGAGACAGGCACTCTCCCGCCTCTCTCCTCGGCCTCGTCCTGAGCTACTTCTGGGGATCCAGAAATTTCCTGGCAGAATTTCCTCAGCTTCAAACGCGTTCCCGCGCCAGTGATTTCGTCAGGAAGGCATCAGATTCCAATTTTGGGTGCTCCGGAGTAACTTGGTAATGGTGGGGTGGTTTTGTTGTTTTTTGGTTTTGTTTTGAGGAATTTCGAAGTTTGCTTTTCCCCAACTGGGGAGGCTCTTCCTCCTCCTCCTCTTCCACCCCCCTCCTTTAAGGGTCTCCCTTTCACCCCTGGCGTAAGATACAGTCTCAAAACTTATTTTCCCTCTCATGGCCAGCACTCAAAATTTGAATACTATTTTGAATTAAACGAGTTGGCAAGCCTACAACTTTTGCGCTCGGGATTATTAGAAATCTCTAGCGTTTAGCGTACTGGCGAAGGGGTGGTGGTTAAAATTGCATGTTTTGCACTTGCATGTTGTATGTGTCCACGCGCCTACACATGTACGTATATTTGAAAAACCTTACACTGTACTCCTATCAATTTCTGTTTTCCTTCTCTGAAAAGTAATGTATGGTCAGGGCAATTTTTTCCTTTAGTTACCCAGCCGGCAAAGTAGTGGCGGACTCGAGTCTACGGCCGCTGCCGCAAGTCATAACCGAGCAATATAATTAAAGTTAAGAGTTTATTTTCTCTCTTGGTTTGTTCTGCTGGACTTCTACCATACCTCAAGCAGTAACATTTTCCCCTCACCACCGTCCCTTTTCCTTTCCTTTTCCTTTTTCTAACATCGCATCTGAACAAGAGTTCTGTGAATCTCGGAAGCTAGTTCTCCGCTCTGCAGCATATTATAGACCGTTCTCCAGAAAGTTTGCGGCCCTCTCTTTCTCTCATGTTTTTCAAACGGGGAAAAAACCCGGAGAGAGGGAAGGGGACGAAGTAGGAACACGCAGGGGAAAGTCCGTCCTTTCAAGGGAATTATAGAGATGTGGAACAAGTTTAAACCTATTTGCATAAGATGTTAGTCTTTGTTCTCAAATGAATGGGGTTAAGTTGCCATTATAGCCTGCGCAAGAACGACGAAAGGTGCTTTGTTTTTCAAGATGACGCGCGTTGAGAGCTACTCAGGCTGAAGGTGAGAAAAATACGGTGCGCGCTTTGTTTTTCTTGGGACGGAGAGGAGGCGCAACTTGAGTAGCGGTGGACAACTCGTTTACGACTGACTTTGGTGGTAGTTCTCCCGAAGTGGTTGCCCAGTTTCACCGAGTCGCAGCTTCGTTTTTTCAGAAGAAAAGACTTCCTAACCACCTTGTTGGGATGAGGCCGGCGTGAGGAGCAACCTTTGTCAGGGCACACCCACCAAATCAGTGCGCAACATTCCCGTTCGCGACCAAGTTGTGATCTAGAGAATGGCCACGTCAGGGAGGGATTGGCCGCTGGCTCTCTTCTAGGATATAGTTTCTAAACGCAACCTGGAATTCCCCCGCGGCTTCCTAGTCACGGACCAGCCAGGCCCAACTTTGCTTATTTTCCGAGCCCAGGCGTAGGAAAGGCGGCCGGATTCACGACAGGGTGCCTTCCATTCGCTCCTCCGCAAGCCTTTTTCCAACGGAGAGCTGGGTGCGAACAGCGCCAGGCGATACGGGAGGAGGGGAGGGAGGGAAAAGCGGCGGTGCCTTTTGCTACATGTCTGCCCTTGCAAGTAAACGTAAGTTAATTTCCCTCTTAGTTGGGACTAAGTCTCGCTGAACCCGTGGACCTTAGTTCTGAATAGACTTGTATGAATCCGCTTTGTTAGGTCTCGGCATCATTTAGAGCGGAGCGCGAGGTGCGCGGAGGACTCGCTGCCTTAATTACAGCCCAATTTTTTTTATTATTTTTTTTGCTTCCTCCGTGTCTCGTTGATCGTTGGTTCTCCCACCCTCGCTACAACCACTCAGCTGACCTGACATGCCCGACCAATGTAAGAGTCCAGGCGAGGGGAATTAAAGGGTAAACGTGCGAACAATAGCAGAGTTCCTTCTCTCGCCCTGAGAAAGCCGAGTCAACTACAAACATTTAGTCCATTTATTCCCCTTCTTCCGTACGAATCAAATTACGGAAGGGGGGGACCCCACAAAGGAGCACCAGCCTCGTGTCCTAATAGTAATAGCGCACCCAAAGCCTTTTTAAAAAAATTTTTTTGGAGCGCCGGCGATTGTAGGCGAATACATAACGAAGCGGTCTTAAGTTCATTAGTGTTTGCAATCAGCGGCACGCAGACACCCTCATCAGGGCAGAAAGCCGCGAGGAGCCATTCATCAGAGTGAAGTGCCGCTCATGGATGACCCCTAAATCACGGCGCTAGGAGTGGGGTGCACTGATTGGACGCAGCACGGGAGACTCGGCACTTTGCATTAACCAACGGAGGCGGCGGGGATGAGAATGGGGGGCGACGCGAAAGTGGTTCAGTCCAAAGGACTGGAGGCGGCGACGCGGAGCGCAAAACTTAGGCTGGGGGGAGCAGCGGCGAGCTTGCCAAGTGCCGAGGCAAAGGAGGCGGGAATTATAAATGGCCAAGTCCATTCTTCACTGGCCGCGCTGGGGAGGTGGATCTCCCCGCGCTTTATGGTAGGCGCCTCTTTCCTGCGTGGGCGCCTCTCTTGCTCCCTAATAAGGGAGGCAGGGGCTGAAGCGACCGCCGCCGCCGAGCCCGCTCTCCCCCCCCCGCGCTTAGATTCGCCTGGCTGCCGTTGCTCCTCCCCCCTCCCTCGCGGCTTCTGTGGCACTTTATTGGGGGGCCGGGCTCTCCCCCCCCCGAGGACGAGCGAAAAATAACAACAGTGACAACAACACTTAAAACTCTCGAGTCGGGGGAAGGGACGCAGCCGCGGAGTGGGAATTCCCGAGGAGGCTCCTCTCCCCTCGCCGCCCGGCAGGACCGGCCGCGGGACTTGCAACACTTCTCTCTCTTTTTCCCCGCCTCCCCTCGCACTCGTCCTGCCCTTCCTGCGCTGCCCTTCGCCTCGGCGCTCTGGGGCTGACTGAGGAGAGAGAGAGAGAGAGGAGGAGGAGGAGACGTCCGAGTTGAGGCGCCTCGGTAAGTGGGGCTCCGTCTCGCGCTCTTTGTCGGTCCTGGCGCCCGCGGGCCCCTCAGAGCCCGGAGGAGTGGCGGGACGGGCGGTTGGTTTCGAGGGACGCCCGGGCGGCTCTTCTCTAACCTTTCCCTGTTTTCTGACCTAAAATCCTGTCTTCTTGGTGGCACTTCCTCAGGTGGGGCTTCCCTCTCTCTGGAGTTGCCCGGAAACTTTTCTCCTCTCTCTCTCTCTCCCCCACCCTTCTTTCTTTCCTTTCTTTTCTTTCCTTTCTCCCGCTTTTCTTGGGCTTTTGTGCCGAGGCTCTTTGCCGGCTGCCGAGAGGATTCGGTTCTTATCCCAGAGAAAAACAGGGGGAAAACGAGGGTGGAGTTGGGCGATTGGCTGGAGAGGGGAGGGGGAAAAGGATTCCCCCCCCCCCCGATCGTCCTCTTGGTGTCAGATCCGCTCGGGCGGGAGGGATTTTGCCCGGGCCTGTAGAAAGTCTAGATCGGGTCTGCAATGGGAAAGGAAGGGCGGCGGGGCGTGTTGGAGGGGGCAGCTCACTCAACTCGATCTCCTCAACTCCTTAGCATGAGGGAGCAGCGCCGACATGACGGGACGGACCCCTCCGTTGAAGCCCGCCTTGCTTTTTTCATCCCGCCGGTCTTCCAGGTCTCCGCCGGGGTTTTTTGCACTTTTAAGATTCAGCAGGTTGCCCTTGGCTGGCCCGCTGAGCTGCGCCAGTCGCCCCGCGCGTCGCTTACCTGAAGCCGTTCCGCCGCCTCCTAAGCCAGCCGGAGCCTCGCTTTCCGAGCCGTTGGTCTGGGGTGCGCCACATAATGACCGTGCGGATGGGACTGCGGTGGTCTTTTTGTTATCCTGTTTGCCTTCACCCCCAGTTTAATCAGTTCCGATGTTCGGGTATGAAGAAGGAGGTTTGTAAAAAAGCCTGTTTTGCTTTAACTTGTGTAGAGTTTTGTGTGTGTGTGTGTGTGTGTATTTTATGGTGAGGTCTGATTCTTACCGTAAGGAAATGTGTCAAACCTTTTATACCCAGTACCCATTCACTGGATAAGTTATTCATTTTCCAAATGAAACATTTGTAGTTTTTATCTAGTTTTTCTATACTTCCCTGGTCAAACACACAAGTGTATTTATCTATTATTTCTGCAGTATTTATTTTCACCAAACTTCGTAAATTGGCTATAATTAACAGGTTAACTTTTGATTACGCAGCATAAGAAACTATAAATTTTTGTAATAAAGTCATAAATTAAAAGATATCTCTATATAAATATGGATATCTAATACATGACTGCTGTTGCTGTTTGCAGAATTCCAGTGACCTGATTTTATTGTGCTTTGCTATATATATTCAGTAAAGTTACATTTTCATATCTATATAGCTTTATCTACCTACCTACCTACCTACCTACCTACCTAGATAGATAGATAGATAGATAGATAGATAGATAGATAGATAGATAGATAGATAGATCTATATATATCTTAATAAGTGAGACTTGAAGTGTCGGAATGCTTGCTTTCCTTGCCAAAACATCTATTCTAATATGAACTTGAACCTTCTATTGCCTGAAGAAACATTCAGTTAAACCTGTTTTGTTAAACTTTGAACAGTAGTTTAAAATCTAACCTCAGTGTATATATTTAGCTAGATTTATTGTTAAAGCCATTAGGCCATAGTAGGAATTCTTAAAAGATGAATACACAATCTACCTCAGTATCTAGATAACCTTACAGTTAGGCTCGGTTTTGTGTGTAAAAGAAGAGTGATTACTCTATTCAGCTTATGTCCACTTGCAAGAAACTGAATTGATTAGATTGAACTCTGGTGTTTATTGGAGTGGTGTATGTTACTTGGCATAATTTGAAATGTAATTAAAATGCAATAAATAAATAAATAAATAACTACATGTATAAGAATAAACAAAGTTAGACATTCTAACTTAGAAAACAGGAAAAATTCTTAGATGTGTTCTATATAATGTATAGAGTTCTATATAATGTATAGAGAACAGTGTAGTAAGGGTTATATGTAAGGAAATATTGAAAAAAGTACCAATTTTGAACCTTTAGCTGTTTATTTTGGAAGAATTTACCTTTAGATGTTTGTATTTGAAAATAATAGGTTGAATAAGGAAACGATGTATATATCTACCAATGGGCAGATTAGGACTAATGTTACAAGAGTACTCATAATCCAATTAGTAAGGTATTAATCTTTAATCAAATTAAAGTTATTGTGGCTTAAAGATTAAAAATAGATATTTGGAACTAATACACCCAGGCATTCTGAATTTGTTTTAAAAAATGTCAAGTGAATTAAAAGAATACTGAGATTTTTAAAAGCTTATTGGCTGCCATATTTAGCACCACCCCAAAAGAGTAAACATGGAGTTAAATGTTGTTATAATGCAAGGATATATGTGGTGGGGGGAGTAACCAGTGTATTTTATCCTAAGCATAAACCAAGATTCTTGTTACTCAAGACTGATACATGATTTGGGAAAGGAAGGCCTTACATATGGATACTACTTTGAAAAGTGTAGAGGATGAACCAAACAAATATTTAATTTAGCTTAAGGAAAAGCTATTTAAATATGATTCTTTGGAAAAATAATGCTTAACATATTGTTACCACAGTTACCTTCCTGCTGTTTTCAACAGAATTAGATAAAAACAGTACAATATTAACATGGTAGAAAAATGCTGAAATCTTTTCAAGCTCCCATATAATTGAATGTTGAGAATGTTTATGAGATGTATTATATCTTTTTATCACTAATATATTACAGAAACAATATTTGCACAAAAAATAAATTTCATAAATCTTGGCGTTTTTGTTTTCTTCCCTCACCTGTTTCTATAAAGTTTATTTTAATAGATGTAGCTATATAAAGGTTTTTAACATATAAGATTGAGAAAAGTAGCCTCTTTAATTGAGTTAAATTACAATATCTTTCATAAAAGATAGGTTTATCATATCTATAAAATAATCCTAAATTTTGATTTCAAAAAAATCATAGTTGTATGTGGCATTTAAAGAGGCAAATTAATATTTAACGTAATACAGATTTTTAGTGTTTTATATATAAATCAGTGCTATTTACTGAAATATTTTGTTTTTCACAATTATTTAGAAATGGTTGAAAGTTGTATTTGGATTGTCAAATACGTTTTTAAGAAGTTGGTTTTGAAAGTTGCTAAATATGGACAGCATAGATGCATAGAAAGAGCCTGGCATTTTTTTCTAGTCGAAAAATTATATTTTTTAAAATATGATTTACTTTTAACATTTCTGTTATTTTTTTAATAATAGAGATGGAAATTTATGAATAATAGTTATATTGGAAACATTTCATATATGTTGTTTTACAACATAAAAGTATAAATACCTGCTTTTATGCTGAATTAACTTGTATAATAGCAAAATCGTTACATTTTGAAGTCACTTGTTTGAAAACAAGTGTTAAAGATTTTAGGATTTTTTTTCAGACTGCTGTGTCATGCAACTCTCATCTTACTGGAATCTTAAGTGTCACAGAAAAACTGGGAAAATAGGTTTTTTTGTAAAGAACAGTTTGTTTGATATTTGTTTAGAGTTGATCTTTAATTCATAATTAAGATGATTTATTAATCCAAACATGATCAGTTTAAGAAACTGATAATCTGATTATTCACTTACACTTATTACAAAATAAACATTTCCAAGAATAATATAAAAACAATAACAATTGATATCACCTGTAATTCATAAGTTAACTATTTTAACACTACAGTACATTGCAGTGTTGATAGACATTGTGTAGCAGTGAAAAGGTATAGTTTTTTTTTATTCTTTCCTAGAAACAGTAAGGATAGTTGATGTTCTCATTCCTGCTGTGAAATTTGCATATTTCTTGTTTCTCTTTCTTCTTGTCTCAGCTCTGGCAGTACTTGGTTACAAATAATATTGTAATGATTTTAGTAACTATATACAATCCATTTAAAATACGCTTTTCCAGGAAAGATTAAAATCCATATATTTAAAAATGCAGGGTATAATATTGTAGTTCTAACAAAGCAGATATTTAAATGTTTCTAAATGTGGGTCTTTTCAGTCATGTGGTATAGGATAATATTTTGTATTATATATGTTGAGGTATAATTTTTAGATATGAATCTCAGAATATTTTATTTTGAAAAAGTAACATATTTTGAAAATTGCAGTTTACTTTATATAAACCATACAAATATTAAAAGAGTAAAATGGGTCCTGACTGACTTCTTTAGAACCCAGTATTTCAATAGAAAATATATATATAATAAATGTGTAGCATTGCTTTGTCTTTTCATACTGAATATATATATATATATATATATAATGTATAGCATCCTGCCCCCCAAAATAAATAAACTGGATATAAAACTATTTAGAGTATCCCTATTAGGTAGATTTTTTTTTCATTCTACAGTTTGTACTTAAAAATATTGAGGCTCTTGAAATATCTAAAAAAAGAATGGTATAAAAATAAACAGTTAACTTAAATTGATTTTTGTACAGAAACGGTTAAGTTGATCACAGAAATCTAACTTGTTATTTTCTGTGTGAATCTCAAGACAAGGGCAGGGGGGAAATCTTTGTACTTATCCATTTATTATAACAGAAGGCAGGTTGATAATATTACTTCAAATGTTATTTCTTTCATTTCTTCAGTATGCTAAGTCATTCTACTAATTAGCTGTCATATACTGTTGGATTGTAAAGCTGAAAAAAGTGATTAAATTCAGACTTGATAAATAAAAACAACCACATATTAATATTCATGAAAGAGCTTAAAACTAAGTATAATGTTCGCATTATCAGATTTAATTGTAAAGGCATATACTTCTGTTCATTTTTGTATTTTATATTACAACGAAACACAAAGGATAAAAATATGGCAAAATATTCATATGAACAAAGGTACTTTTAAAATTAAAAGTTGCGACTGAATAACCCAGAATTCATGCAATAAAACGTCATTTTTTTGGTTCTTTTCTATAATTATAATACTAAAATTTAAGTCCGCAATGCAAACATGTATTATGGTGATTTATCTTACTGAAATTCTACTTTGAAGATATATTGGGGTTTTTTTAAAGACTGTTTTAACTCATTGATATAAATTGAGGAATACTATCAATAGGTAACTGGGGTGTAAACTTTATTTGAAGAAATGAAATCACTTGTACTATTGTGTTTGGAAGATTATAGTTTGTGTCATAAGTATTATTTAAAATGCCTACAGTGCTATAACATCTCTTGTTTGTTCGTGAGTCTCTTTCAAAATATTAATAAGGAGCACACTAAGCTATCACATAAAGAAGAGGCTACTTTTCTCAGAATCTTCCTTAAAATAACCCGAGAACTCAGTTTTGCTGATTTCTCAAAAAACACCTATACTATAATTAATGTAACATTAAGGTTGTAATCTGGTATATACCTTTCTGGGGGTAAGCATCTTTCAGTTAAACTGGCATTACATTTGAATAAACATACACAGGAATACTTTACAGACATTACAGGAATAGACATACACAGGAATATTAAATGATGAAACTACCCTAATGTATGCCTATCCCCATCATTACTCCCATTTTGCCATGCTGTGTAAATAGTTTTATTCAGCCTTTGCTGTTTAGTGATGTTGGCCTATTACTATTTATTTTTAGGTTTTTATCATTTTGGGAAGGAAATTGTACTTTGAGCTGGTGTGGTTTATTGTATAAATTATTTTATGTTTTTATACATCTGGAATATGGTAATGCAAAAATACTGTAAATACATCCTATGTAAAGTGATGAAAAGTTATGTGAATCAACCACAATGAAGAATGGCTATATAAAAATATTTAATAATTAAAGAATATAATGGTTTTAAAGGTAAAGAATGTATTCTAAGACCAAATAATTTAAGCAGACTTTGCTTACTATGCCGTATTGAATGTAATAGGTCTTAGTTCTGAATAAATGTTTGGATTTTTGCAGGATATTCTTTCAACCTTGTTCGGTTTGCCATATAATGGCTGCAATAAAATTTAGGATCCATTGGTTATAATAGGATATACTGGAACTGTAGTTGAAAGTCAAGAGTTTTTCAGGATAGGTGTGTTACGTGTGTTAACAATTGCCATCCAGCATCAAGGCTGAGAACTTAAACCACAGGGAAGCTAGAAGAAACAAATGGTAGAATTGATAGAAATTAGTGTGTGGCACATTCATGTTGACTGAGGGTCATCAATTGTTTTAGTAAGTTTTGCCTAATATGTATCTAACCGTATTGTGTTGTGTGCTAAATAGTCTTATACTGAGTGCAGTCTGGTTCTAATCAGAAAATACCAGTAAGGGATGAACTGAACAACAACCATACATGCCAGTGATACTGAACACAACCAGATATGTATTTAATAGGGATGTAAGTTACAGTTGGGTCATAATGTATTATTGCTGTTGCATTATGCATTATGAGTTTTAAAATTAGAGTTGCTTCGTAAATGAAAAGATCACTGTTTTATTGACAATATAAAGAAAGATTTCAAATAAAGTTCTATTTTTCGTATTAAAAAAAATCATTTTTGTGTGAGGATTTTTTTTGTTCCTTAGGTAGTAAAATTGATGTCTATTTATGTATGTAGTGGTTTATAAAATGAACAATGAACCAAGAGTTTGGTTCAGTTTATATGTAGAGTTATTGGTGGCCTTCACCACTAAATCACATCTTCCATATCATGTTTATAATGTTTATAATAACCATGGCTTTCAAGTAAGACTTTAAAGACTTTAAAAGAATGGCTAGTGGGAATCACCCTACTGTTACTAGTAGGACATCAAATTATAGACAGACATAATAGATAGCAGATGCATAATATAGGTTTTGACATTATGGGATAGCAATTTTTTTTCATTTCAAAGTTGACTTTGTGGAGCATCGTATTGCTTTTTCATTTCAAAGTATCCAATATGAGTCATCAGGGCAATGTTATATAACACTGTAGATTTTAAAGTAAAGATTTAAAGTTTAAATGACATGAGGAATTGTTTTTACACAAATTATTCAATAGAAGTTTAAGGTATTTTTTCTACGTGTTTAAGAAATATTAAATCTGTCTTAATTTCATTTAGAAAGAAAAAACACACGGTGCTTTATTAATTACCAAAATTGGTTGAATGTTATTGTTAGAAGACTAACAACAAACTTTATCACTTTGGTAACTATTGCTAAATTGTAATAGTATGTGTTTCAGGACAGTCAGAATATTTTCATAGATTTATAATCTGGTTATGGTGAATTTTAAACCCTGAAAACAACGTGCCACTTATTCCTTAAAAGTGAACATTTATTTTAAATATATTTATGTCCAAATATATTAACATTTATATTAAATTGCAATTTATCGAACAGTTAATTTAGAAGTTTAGATATATTTATTCAGCAAAGTATCCTTGCACTTTATAGTTACTAAAATAAAGATTCAGCTACCAGTTGTCTTCCCTTTTCAATGATTTGTGTGTTGACTAAACATTCAGTATGAAAATAAAATCCAGTTGAATTGTTCTGATTTTCCTAAGTAGCTTTAAATAGATATCGATAATATAATTTAAGATATAATTGGCTATAGACATTAATAACTGCATTATAGTTATTTTGATGTGGTCAGTTCTGTTATAATGCATACTGTGTTTTCTACAAAGCATTAATTGTTCATAATATAAGCTTCCTTTATTCCTGCAATGAAATCAGAAATCAAGTATCTTTTAAAACATTAACATGTAATAAAAAGTATTTTGTTTATCAAAACTGAAATTGAAAGCCAGTTGCTTCTCTTTAAATCATATTTTTGGTGATTCATTAGTATTATTAAATTTTAATTGAGGTAAGGATTATCATTTTATACAATGTCCTATGACATAC